>JAJGRX010001488.1:0-129327 GCA_025461125.1 Carex kokanica | reverse complement strand
ACTTCTAAGTTAGGCAGTACCATAGTGGCAAGGTACGCGTTTTATTCGCGTTTAATTCGCATTTAATTCGCGAATAAAACGTTTTTGGGGTGTTTCCGAACCGAATGGCGTATTATTCATTGACCGAACATTTGACCGAATAAAACGCGAATAATACACGAATTTTACGAATAATACGCGTTTTTTTCAAGTTTTTTCGTAAAAAAATTTTGAATTCTCGCGCGAACAGTAATTTCCCCAAGCAAAGTACTGTTTTACGCATTTTTCCCAGGCAGTGCAGACACCCATGTGAGCTGCTCAGAGCACATTTTCCATTATATATACTTTTTGACTATTTGATCTTCTATGGCAAAAAACAAGCAGTATATCGTATAGTAAATATCAGCAATAAATTAAATATGAACTGAGATCTCGTATTGTAATTTCGAATTATTCCCGAATCACGAATTTTTGACCTTGCCGAACCGAACCCAAATTATTCATTTGTTACTTTGGGTAGTACCAAAAGCCAGTGAAGATCTACAATTAGTGTTTGAGATGTATGCTAGCAATAGTTAATCCTAAACTTATTGGTTTACTTTTAAGACTGATCATTATGGTATACTAACAGACCTGGAATTTTTTTTCTTTTTATTAGAGATTAATTAATCAAAGGACTGAAGAGGAAAAAACAAAGATACACGAGGAGGCTAGAAAGTTATCATTAAGGTATATTGATTCAAATTATAAGTTTGTAACAGAAAAATGTTGTGCCAATTTGAAAAACTCATAGCACTAGGTTTTGAAATTTTCATTTTATCTTTGTCAGGTTAGCTTTTTTTTTTAAATGTTGTGTTATTTTCAATTTTATATTTTCATTTTATATTATAACTTATACTATTTGTTGTATTTTCTATGTTTGGGGACACACTGAACCAGGATGCAATGATGTTGCCATGCATGATAGACCCTAAAATCCTAGGGTTGCAACATTGTACTGGACACCTGTTTATATGCAAACAGAGGTTTTGTAGATTTGAGAGTGTTGAAAAGATATTGGAATTTAAGTTCACTCAACAATGGAAGCTATCAAGTGTTGCATAATAAATGCGGTTTTCAAATGTGAGAAGTAGCCAGCTTAGCAAATCTGAGTGATGATAACTCTTTATATAGTGGGGGGATTCCAGATTTGCTAGATCACTCTAACAGGAGAAAACCATTTAGGTTGGACTGTACGAATATTAAAGTTAGAGTTCTCACAAAATAATTCAAATTAATATTAACCGTTCTAAACGTTATGCCTGTTTAGAACCGTTAGTACAATTGTCCCACAAAACTTGATAAACGGACCATACAGATGTCATCCGTCCTTGCACGAAACCAAATTGAAACTTTCTGACTTGTCATTCTAAATTGGTTCCATATATTTGTTTCGGTCAAAGCGAGATGCTCTAGAAATCAACAAACCTCAAATATATTTTACTTAACTACTTGATTATTACACCAATCTATAGCCTTCGTAAAAATTTTGTTGACTTCTCCGGATTATCAAAAGAATCTTGAAATTCAGCACTTCATGAACCTTGATTCTTCATTATAATCTTCAAAGTAAAGCTCTGAACTTACATTTGGTTCTTCACAATAGACCTTGTAATTAAAGCTTTGAACCAGCAAACTCACTAAATCGTGTAAAAGGTTAAATTCAATTTGTGTATGTTTTACAAATCTAATCAAACAAAGTATTAGAAGATTGCATACAACTAACAGTTATGTGTTTACATTATGTAAAGTACCACCTTACAGAATTTTACAGTTACAGAATTCAAAACATAAAATTGTAGTTCTTAGATGCAGCACATAGAAAAAAGATAAAATTTATAATTTATAATTTAGGTTTACATAATTCAAAACTTAAGTTTACACAGTTATGTGATAAGTTTTACAGAATTCAAAAAAATTGAAAGAAACATCTACATGATGAATTAGAAAAAAAAATTGAAAAAAATTAAAATTTGAAATTTTTTTACCGGTTTACAGTATTCAACGAAACTGTTTACAAAGTTATGTGATAAGATTTACAAAATTCAAAATAATTGGAAGTAGCATCTTGATGCAGATCTAAAAAAAAAATTGAATTTTTTTTTACCTGTATCTGTTTACAGAATTTTAAAGTGGTCTCTGTTAGTTAATAGTTTTTAATTCTCACACTAATCTCAGTTGTAATTACTTGTTCCTTTACTAATTATTTTGACTAGAGATATTTAGAGTTGATTACTTATTATTAACTAGTGCTTCACAATCCAGAGTCCTTAACTCTGAATAAATTATCAAGTAATCTAAACTCAAAAACAAGTCAATCAAATCAACCATTATATGAAACAAAAGTTAGATGCAACTATTTTCTCTAGAGCACTGACATTATTAATTACATTCTTGAAGAAATCAACTATTCTAACACAACGATCATAGATGAAAAAACCGGGCAAACTTATAGGAACCTCTACTCGGGTTATGAATATGTTATGAGAATATTAAATGATATTCCATCGAGGGTCGTACCATCATTTTCGAATGAGCAAAAAACTTATTCCAAGTCATATATCAAGAAGTTGTGTCAAAAGGAATAGTGAAAACTGAAGAATTCACAAATGAAGAACAAGTTGATATGTTTTTGCACATTCTCTTAGTCATGCATATTGGAGACGTACTACAGACAACTATAAAAAAATGCATTGTCGGAAAAAATTGTGAAATAGAAGAAGTCATAGGAGTTAAATTTGTAATGATTCTTGTAAACATATTTTTATTGCTATTTTAAGAAACTCTAATGCTAGCTTAATTTACTGCTTAATGTTTATTTGGATTAAATGTTTATACTGATGTCAATACTAATTGAATATTTAATGAGAATTGTATGACTATATTGTTATTTTTTTATTTCATAAATTTATTTATCCCAATTTGTATTTTAGCATTTTATTGAATATGCAATTTGTTCATGTGTTAATATTCAGCACGTTATGGTGCATTAATCAAACTCAACAAGGTCATAAGAGTCATTTTTTACTATTTGTGTATTTTTAATGACATTCTTTTTTACTATTTTCAATTGTTGAGTTTATCGAAAATATTTAAAATAGACATAAAAAGATTAATTTTCAATTCTATAATTCCTCGATTATTTCACAATTCTATCGGTAGCTGAACAGGAATGAAATGACGAAGAAATTAAAACGGTTTATTATAACTATGTGGTTGTGAAATTTTAAGGCAAGCTCAACTAAGATACCTTAGCCCATACATTTTTCTTTGTTAAAAGCAAAAACTCTATTCGGGTTGTTTTAAAATGAAAAATCTAACTTGACAAACGTAACGCCCTGAAATATTTATTAATAGAAAATAAATATAAAAGTATCGACATTGAAGAAGAGTTTCACGGAAATTCGAGATATAGCTAAAACGTGATAGTCCATAACGTCCAGGGTACTGTAGCTGGACGTTATGACCATCACGTTCAGTTAATCTGATCGCTAATGATATAACAAAAACATTGTAGCTGGACATTATGATCTATAACGTCCAGCTATAGTTTTTTTTTTTTTTTTTTGCTGCTGTTGCTTCATTTGTGATTTTTTTTGAAAAAAAAAACACACTGTAGCTAGACATTATAGACCATAACTTCCAATTACAGTATTTATTTTGATTAATTAGTAGTAATTTGATTTCGTTAAGCTGGCCGTGATGTTCTATAACATTCTCTAAACGTTATAGAATATCATAGTTTAGCTATATATGAAATTTCTAGGAAATTCTTTTTCTATTTCCATATTTTATATTTTATTTTCTATTAATAAATATTTCGGACGCGCGAGGGTTGATTTTATATTTACGTTGGTGTTGTGGGCCCCAAAATCTCCTGGTGTAGATTGTCATTTCTCAATCCGCATCTCGAGAAATATATCGACCGAGAGAGAGAGAGAGAGAGAGACGGAGAGAGACTTGTGATCAAAAGGGAGCAGCGATGGAGGTCGACCGGCTATCACCAGTGCCTGAAGATAAGTGTGGGTTAAATTCGTCACCTCATTGTATAAATCTTGTCAACTACAAACAACCCGAAACATCTGCCTGGATTGCAAAGGAGGCCGACACCTACTGGGAGTCCCTTAACGATTCAAGTATGGATTTGATTTTTCAAGTAGATATCGATTTTTTTATTGGTTTTTCAAGTAGCTCCAGAGATACGGATATACGAACTTAAAAACGAAACTATGCATTTATTCGTTGTTGTAACTGTAGGGCATCAATAGGAGCTTGGAAAAAAGAAAAGTTAATGGTATTCGGTAAAACTTTTTCATGACCTTGTTAAGAATCAGGAACCTACCATTTGTTCTTATTTATACCATTTTGACTGCTTCTAAAGCTAATTAATGTGGTATTATCAGCCTTTAATTATATCGGACAGGTTGTAGCACTATGACCAAAGCACAACAAGTATTTACCATGATAATTATTGCAATTTACCTTTTTGTAAAATATTTTTATGTAATGAGCATTACAGAAGTTTTGGATTTTCTGATGCAGATAAGCAAGACTTCCTGGCTGTGTCTGACACTGATCTTCTCAATTTCGCGCGTGGTGTTATCCAGGATCCATGGCTGGTGGATTTCCTAACAAATGCAATAACATTCTATAAGCTCCACGATACATGGGAGACCTATGGTCTGTCCCGACCTAACTTGCTCGCGTTTATTCAAGGATGTGGATTCGCTCATCATTCACCTCAAACGCGATCACTTCTCTGACATTTGTCCTGTCGCATGGTCACCCCGACGGCACAATCTGGCCGAGGAGCGACAGTGCGCTGATGCCCTCCGTAAGATGGTCTGGAAAACCGATTGTTGTTGACGCCGCGCTGGATCTTCTCTCGACAATGTGTCTAGAACATGAACATGTCACTATGGCTGATGTGTGTGCTGGTTCTGACCGGCTTAACTCCTTAGATTGGCTGTTTTCTGAGGACCTCGAGAGGAAGAGACTTTTGCTTGAATTGGAAGAGGGATTCCAGGTCTTGTTAGCTAAACAAGAGCAGGCTTATTTTTCATTGATCTCTGATGGATTCTTCATGACAATGACTGCCTTGGCTTCGGAGCACATTTTTGTTGACCATCCTCGCATAATCAATTTGTGCTTTCTTAAATGCATTCTGGCGCACTCTCCCCTATCCTTTTGTATGTTGGAGGAAAGACGCCTTTCACGATTTGTTAAACTGGTGAAGGTGATGACCCAGCTCGTCGAGCAAGCGACAGTGCACTATGCAAATCGAGAACTGGATTCAGCTGAAGGTTATTTAAGCTGGAGAAAGAGTGTAATTGTGGATGCGCCTTATGTTTCTTTTCAGGATGGTTCTCTCCGCTATGATGGTGGGGATTCAATACTCTCATCCTTGTGCAGCGCGCTGGCCATTCCCTCAATTAAAATAGTCCATAATAAGCCCCTGTGATCTTTTCTGATGTGCAGAAAATCCTGTATCAGATGAGATCGGCCGGGCTTGCTCTTGACCGTCTCCAACCATGGTGCAGTAAGTGCCAGCTGAAGCATCAAACCCGTGGACCATTTAACATTCCCTGGGGCCATCAGTTGTCATCAATCGGGTTGAATTTTGTTCCTGATTCGATCAGCCACCTGCTATGGGGGCCCTGTTGTGTTATTAGAGACCCTGACCAACTAGATTGCATTGAATCTCACTTTGAGGTTTGTTATCCTATGATTCCACACTGTCTTTATTTTGCCATATAATTATAGATTTCTTTGTTTCCTGTTGTTGATCCACTAAACTACTTTGTGTTTCTAGAGGGAGCTGTACCATCTTCAACTTGTCAATGAATTGCGGTCCTGGAATCTCAGCTCCGCCGTCTATGTGCCGTTGACTTTCGCATGGATTTTTTACTACTTGTGCAATCTTCTTTACGGGTATGCAAATTAATTTCGAGATTGTTGACATGCTTTCTTCTCCATGCATGTTTTGTTTCTTTCTGTATCTGCTCTTGTAAACTTGAAGCGACTAAGACTTATTATTGAGCCTACTCAATTGCAGATGAAATTGTATTTTCTCTTGAGATGCCGCAGATTTAAAGAAGAAAATCCTGTTGCGGTATGTGTAGAAATTGTAGATGACTTGCTCACTTTTTTATGAACTTGACAGATATGTCACTTTTCTTTTTATTATATATGTCAAGCCTTATTCAGCCCCACAACTATCTAATCAAGTGCTGCCAGTTCTTAGCTGCTTGTTAAGTTTTGCTGTGTGCTTAGGAAATCCTTGTACAATTATATAGCCTGGCACCCATGAATACACACTGCCAGTATCTGTCATTACTGGACCTGACATTCGATGTAACAAAATATACAATGAAAAACCTCTCTGGTAGGTTTTAGGGATGCAAATAAGTCGGGCTCAAGCGCACCAATCCTAACTTTTCTTTCGGCTGTTTATTATTTGAATCAATTCAAACTTGGGCTGAAAATATTTTAAGCTCTTGAATCGGGTCAAGCTCAAGGACTGTACAAGAAATGAATTTGACTTTTTTATGTTGGTTGCACATTGTTTCAACAAATAAAGTGCAAATATATTGTTTGTTTTCTTGGTGAGATCTATATAGTTGACAAAATGCTGAACCCATCTTATTGAAAAATCATTGATGATCATGCATTTAAATATACAGTTGCATAGTAGATAAATAGCTGGTACAGTCGAGTTCAGTCAGATAAATGCAACATTTTTATGTGGAAGCACCAGGCTAGAATTATTGTTGGGTGGTGCCTTACGTCAGCTATTATTTTCTTTAATGCAGCAATGCCCAATGATATCACATCAAGAAGAGAACGCTGAACAGAAGGTCAGTAGTGACGAGAGAAAATCTGAATACGGCTCTGACTATGACACCGATGAATCCTATTTCGACATAAGTGACAACAGTGATGAGAGTGGATCCGGAGAAAATTCTGATTGTGAAGATGGTTCCAAATCTAGTACCAAGAGCGAACCTGAGACGGAATCCAAACTTGATCCGGAACTTGGTGACAAACCTTGGAGGGAAGACCCAGTCTTGTGTGGTTTGGATTCAACCTTGAGTGCGAGTGCAACAGGGAAGACCGCAGACACTGGGCCTTTCTTTTGGATGGCTATCTCTGACATCCTGCGGCACTGTGCAAAGGACCCAAGCCCTGTTGGACTTGAGAGCGTGCTGGAAGGGTTAAGGCAATTTAGGCTTAATAAGACATGGAAGTACTGGCTGTGTTATAGCTGTGACAAGACTTTCATAGATCGAGAATCCCATATGGTGCATTTGGAGGACAAGCACCAGTTTGGCCTTGCTCATAATGAGTATTGGTTGATACCCAAACAAGCCTATCAAGATGAGGTAGAAGATTTAAGACAAGATGAGGTAAAGAATGAGCGAGGCTTGGAGGACTCCATCACTCTTGATCATATGTATCGTTATTTTCCTCGTGGATTCAACAAAGTTATTTGATCAAATACCATCAGCCAATGAAAAGGAGGAACTTGGTCAGGCAAAGCGTAAAGAATACATGGAAATTGTTGGTGGTCTTCATTCTGAACTCTGTGACTTGAGGTGCCTTTTCCGTACCAAATGCGAGTACATGATGCATTTGGAGATTGTGAATGCCCTCAGTCTCATGTTGTTTAATGGAGGCCAACCCCTCGCACTTCTTGTGTGCTGGCTCCACAAGCTTTCTATTATGGAACGGCGTACTAGCACCACCCACCAATTGCAATTCCGATTTCTCTCTCAACTTTTTTGTCAAGCTCATAATCAAAGCTATGGTCCTTTAAGCAACTACTCTGTGCAAAACACTTTTGTAGACATGAGGGACAATATCATTTCCAAGGTTTGCTATTATTGTTCCCTCTTGCCTCTCTTCTTTACCTCTTTTTTTGACCTCATCTCTTTCTCATGATTCATGTTTCTCCTTTCAGATTGATTGGCAAGACAAGAAAATTCTGGAAGCATTTGTTCGAATAGATGACATAAAGCACAACCTCTCGGACCTCTGTGTTGGTGACTACAGAACAGAGATTGTGCCTTCTGTCAGATCATTCTTACATGTATGCAATCTCAATTCGTTAATGTCTTAATGTCCATGCCTTGGCCATCTTTATAAATGTATCTAGTTGTAATTAGTTTCTTGAATGCACCATTTGTTTAATTTGCTTCAGGCAAAATTTAGGTTTGATGATAGCCTTAGGTCGCTTGGATGTAACAATATAAAGGTATGCATGACTGCTGCTTATCTTAGTATACTTTTGAACTTTCCATACTCTCTAATATTCCTTCACTGTTAATGGACTGTCAAAAATTAAATTATTTTAGGAGTTGCTATCTTCTCTTGACCAAGACTACATTCGAGGCAATCCAAGCAACTTCAGTGCGCGGGTACTATCACCTGGTAAAGTGAGTGATGTACTTTGATATAATTTGTAATCTATTGTCTATTTTCTCTTTTTAATATGTTTCCTGCTGTTACAGTTCACTAAGTGCTGGCACCCAAATTAAAGGACCAGAACAGATGGTTCCGATGTAAAGATTGGTTTCATTTCGACACAAGAGGGTGGCCTAATTCTGTTTCTTAATCAATGATTATTTATAAACAGGTGGTTATCAATACTAGGAGGAAGAAGAAGCTGAGTTGGGGACTTGCTTTTATAGGAATCAGTCTGTACTTTGATGGTGCGGTAACTATTAATTTTTCTTTCTTTTTACCCTTTTTCTTATACATGTTGAAGTGTTTTTTTTCATGTATGCTTCCAGCTTGAAAGTTCCTTTTGGTCTTTTAGGTGAGTGGCCGTCTAGAGGAAGCACGCTGAAAATAGATGGCAATTTCAAATATGGTGGATGGTTTACTAGGCCTCCAGGCTGTTATAAGAACGTTGGAGGGGTGATACCTGGCAATGGCAAGCCTTATGGTTCAATAGAATCAGTTGGGATCTATCTGAATTATTACCTGTGTGCAGCTGTTGGTCGCAAGTTTCATTACCTTCTAGAAAAGTATTCTGAACAAAATGAGTAGTGAGCTGGAGTTGTAATGAGTGCTAATTGACATGGTTGTTCGATGTAAAAGATCACGCCACTCGACTCCAATTTGATAAAATAGTGTTGACCAAAATTTACGACAGGATTGCACAAGTAGAACTAGGGTGAGGGTGTTTCTGAGTTCACCAACTCTGAACTCAACTCTAAAATCTTTCGAATTAGCTTCTACGAATTCAAACCGTTGAAATTCTTCTACCTTGTGAGTGATGCGTGTATGTGAAAATTTTAAATTTTCAAATTAATTTAGTATAAAGTCAAGTGGTCAAAATTGGAAGGTTTATAAATTAATTTTAATGCATTTATCTTTTAGACGTCTTTTGACCACTTGACTCTATACAAAATTATTTTAAAATTTTAAAATTTTTACATGCAGATGCATTACTCGTAAGATAGAAGGATTTTAACGGTTTAAATTCATTGTTTGAAACCAATTTAATAGATTTTAGAGTTGAGTTCACAAAGAGACTTGATGAACTTAGGAACATCCTAGTTCTACTCGGATTGCATATATAAGTGTTAAATTGCAAACAAACAGTAATATCAAAACAACTTAAATCAAAGAAAAGATAAATAAAATTGATTACGTTCTAAGTAATTCTATTTTAATTAAAAGAATTGACAAATAATCATTGTGTAAATAATACAGCGATTAAATTAAAACTTAAATCTTGAGTAGATAATAAAATGTAAACAATCATTGTTAAATAAAACCGTGATTAAATTAATACTTAAATCAAATCAGTTTTATCAAACTGTAATATATAATAAATTGATTATGCTTAAATAAATAAAAAATTGATAAGGACCCGTGGGCCCTTTCTTTCAAACTTGTTTCTTGTGATAATAAACAGATTAAAAAAAAATGAGATTCTTGAGCGTATTATTTTCAATCATTTTTTATCTTCAGATTACGCAGACCAAAATAATAAAATATATTGTAATATACACCTAATTTGATACATTGTCTTATGAATAATATTTGATATAATTTTGTATTTGGCAAGAATGCAAGATGTATGCTTATAAAATAGAAAGATGCAGCACTTGGCCAGGTTTTACTTGGGCATATATGAAATCATACATTACTAACTAGTATTTGAAAACAAATTGTATATCCTTAATATTCAATATTTAATACAAGTTAATTATCAAATTTTAATACAAGTCAATACTAGAAGGAAGAAGAAGCTGAGTTGGGGACTTGCTTTTATAGGAATCAGTCTGTACTTTGATGGTGCGGGTTCTATTAATTTTTCTTTCTTTTTACCCTTTTTCTTATACATGTTGAAGGATTTTTTTTCATGTAAGCTTCCAGCTTGAAAGTTCTTTTGCTCTTTTAGGTGAGTGGCTGTCGTCTATAGGAAGCACGCTGAAAATCGATGGCAATTTCAAATATGGTGGATGGTTTACTTGGCCTCTCGGCTGTTATAAGAGCCTTGGAAGGGTGATACCTCACAATGGCAAGCCTTATGGGTCAATAGAATCAGTTGGGATCTATCTGAATTATTACCTGTGTGCAGCTGTTGGTCGCAAGTTTCATTACCTTCTAGAAAAGTAATCTGAACAAAATGAGTAGTCTCAAGGTGCAATTGATTTATTTCTCTATAAATAAGTTGAACGGGGATCAATTGAGTACAAGACATGACTTGTAAAATGAAATGAGACACTCAAAAAGAAAAATAAAAGATAATCTGATCTAACCGTCATTGGTCCTAAATGCTACTATAGTATGTAGAAGAAATCTGATTTATGATCACAACTTCTGGTTTTGTAGAGCTTTTAGTTGGTTTAATCTCCTTCTTTTATGATTTTTTTTTTTTTGGTTGAGTTGATTAAAAATACAGGACCAGAACTAGAAAAAATTAGATTGGGTGTGAAGGGCCGGGGTTGGGGGTGTTGAAATTTAAAATGCATAATATGTGAAAATATATAATGTGTAGTAACTAGGATTTGAATCAAGTCTCAGCAACTACTAAATGAAATTCTAACTACTTGGCTACAAGCACAACTAATATTTCATGGGCTAAACTATACAAAAATTACAAAAAAAAAAAAAAAAATGAAAATTCAATTATATTTCAATATACATGATTAAAATTTTGAAATCATGGGGGGTGACTAAGCACCCCTAGTCCCCTAGGCTATACCTAGATCTGCCCCTGAAATATATATATGTTATGTTACTGATACCTTTTCAAATATATTCAGTCCTGCTCTGCGGGTACTCTCTTTAAAGAATTGTTTTGCACTTCCTGACAAGTACAAGTATCGATCAAGGGCATTGTGGTCTCTCATTTCGATCATTATACACGAGTCATCGGTGAATAAAGAGAGATTTAGTTATGCACAACGGCACATGAGTAAGATTTTGTCACATGTAAGAGAGATGCCTACGCTCGATGAAACCTGGTTAGATGGTGGTCCCGTCCCGTCAATGGAAGAGATGGTAGATGTAACTCCGCTTAGACCTAGAGGTCGGCCGAAAAAGGATGAACTTGTTAGTACTGGTACTGTTGTTACAGAGGAGGTTCAAGCAATTGAGGAGAACATTGCCGGTACTCATGACTTGTCAGGAACTGAAACACATCAGGAGTTGTGGGAAACACATGATTTATTTGGTGCACAAGATCTGGCGTAGGATTCTAGACTACTGTACAGATCGATTGTTTTTAGGTCAGAATACGGTAGAGCACTGCTTCTTTTTTTTTCCTCAGGTTTTCGGGCCTGAAATTTTACTATTTAGAACCTTGCAACCAAGTGCATCTTTAGAAAAAGAAAAACCAGACTTGCAAGAAGAAATACAAATAAAAGCCAGACTAAATATTTTGAAATTTTGTAGGAAGGATATAACGGCGATGAATAATATGCTCTAAAAAATGTAAAATTTAGTCCGCAAGCACATTCTCATATGGATATCATGTTGTATGGTTCAGGTCAATATTAATTCATAGTACGATCCATATGTGTAATTCTGCCTGTGTAGTTTCTACACAACCTGTCCCAAGTCAGGGACAAGGAAGAGGGTTCAGGATAGGTTTGGCGAGCCAACAGTATTAAAACAACTTCTTTATGAAAATGAAACCTTCACGAATTGGGCAGGAATAGTACTAGAATGGTTGACCTCCTGAAAAGTCTCTGTGTTTCTTATTCTGGTTGGATTTCATTTCTAGTCTACTCTAACTTGTTTGAAAATAAAGGCTTTGAAAAAAAACTATGATCCATATGTGCTATACACAGTGTTCTAAATAGCGCACTATAGCATTTTTGGACCCCAAACGCTAAGCTATGACATCAAAATGCGCTATTTGCGCTACGGCCACTATAGCGGTCCGCTATAACGCTATAGCGGTCCACTATTTGCACTACGGCCGCTATACAATATGGACTTTAAATAAAGATCCAAAAAAACGCAAACCGAAATTGAATTTGTTGCTATTTGCTACAGATAAATCAATTTGAAATTGGAAATAGAAATTGAAATTTGAATAGAAAAAAAAATAGATTATGTCATGAATCATGATGCTTAAGATATTTTTAATAGGAAAAATCGATAATTTATGATATTACTATGGATATTTTGAACCACAATTTGGACTTTGTACGGGTTCAATATGAATATTATAATTTCTTAATTACTTTGGTGTTATTTATTGTTCTATGAGACTTTAGATAATGTTGATATTTAGTACAAATATTGAATATACGGAATGTAAAAAAGAAAAACGCTATGTGGCATAGCTTCCGCTATAGCGACGCAATTCGCTATAGCTTTTTTTGTAGTCTTCCCGCTATGACGCTATAAACGCTATTTAGAACCTTGGCTATACATAGTAACATAGCCTCATCTATTTTGTTTTTCATAGTATCATAGGCATGTGTTTACACTTCTCAGAGGCTTTTTTTTCTCGAATATAAATTATTCACAATTCCTATAGTTTGGGTTTTGTGCTTTATAAAGTTTAATTAGAAAAATAGAGACTTCTTAAAATTTATCTTTTTTTTTCCATTTGTTTCTCAAGACATGTTTTGCACTTTTAAAGGCAAGAATAAAATTGATGAATCTACTCAATGTATAATGGTATGTTTTGATCGAGGGACGAAAAAATAATTTACAAGGACTCAGCCTGATAATGTATGAAATAGTTTTAGAAAAGTAATTGAAATATAGTGAAAGAATGACAATAAAAGCGACAACGAAATATTATTCGGAATAGTATTTAATATTTTTAGCAATAAAATAAACTAGTTTAAGAATGATATAATTCTCCCCTTTTTCATTCTTCTGTTATTATTAATTTTTTTATGAATAGCAGAATTGCTCTATTTCAGCACTCTTTAAACTAAGAATTTATGTTTAAGAACAACTTGCGTGAATAAAATTGATAATGCTAGAACATAAGGTTACCATATAACCACTACAAGAACCAACATTTCTGACTTTACAACAATGATATGTTTTAATGTTGGTTGTATTTGTTGGTCAGTTCAAGTTTTTGTGGATCCACTGATCTAATTATGCCAATTAACAATACACCCTTTGCAATGAAATAATTTGAAAGTCTCCAATTGTTAGTTTGACCCAACTAAGATTTTCACTGACCCGGTGAATCTATACAATTAATTTACACCATCACTATATTCACAATTGTACCAATATACCAGTCAAGTCAAATAAGAACTATAAAGTAGCATAAATATCACAGACACAACAGAAAAACAAATTACACATTTTAAAGAAGAGTTACGGAATCCAAATCCTGTTCTCTAGACATGTCAAGGTACAGAAAGATTCATCACTACAACAAATGATCTCTCTGAAGATCAACAAGTCATACCAAGTAACAAGGCATGTAAACCCAACAACTCTTTCTACTCTCTCTATTGTTACCCAGATTATAAACCTTATCTTCTTTGCCCGTGCTCAAATCAAGTGACACAAAACTTATTTTTCCCTTAGACATGAAGAGAACATCTTTATCAGGATGAAATGCAAAATGCCGTGAGTACTGGATGCGATGGATACAAAAGTCATTAAAATTATCTATTGGACCTGGATACATTGCATCAAGGCTCAATTGGTACTTTAAGGTCCACTCCTGTCTAGTGTAGCTCTCAAGTACCCAAACATAAAGCCTTTTATCGCGGAACACAGACATACACTGTAAGACCCCTCGGGACTGTCCGATTTTAGTCAGAGCACATTTTTTCAGATTTGGCGGGCGGATAACTTCATAGGAGCAATTGTTTGGATCAACGCTCAGGATTTCACCTTGAGTTGTTAAGTGATGGATCCTCCCGTCAGTAAAAGTGCCCTTGGAATAATACCTGATTTTCACATCACACACCAAGTTTTTGTGGCTTTTGCACTTGCTTTCAAATACGAGAAAATGTCAAGGAAGTTATCTTTGACATTAGATCCGCTTGTGAATCTAATTACGTGAAACTAATGGAACACTTGAGGGTCAAAGGCTAATGAAATCCATTCACCCGTAGTTCAGGGTTAAAATCCACTGACCACAAGGTGAAAAGAGTCCGGGTTGCCGGGTTATATACATGTACGTTATATACATGTACGTTATATGCATCCGGTGATAATTTCTTAGGGGTTTTGACAAGAAGAAGCCCGTTACAGCAATCTAATATATTAAAACGGCTGTGACATGATATGGTACTACTGATCTTGCCATCAACCTCCACCTTGTTGATGCCACGTGATAAGTTCACAAAGCGGACACCAAATTGACCCTTGTTGTAGAAAAAACCGCTCATAGTCGGTTTCAATTGTTTGTTGAGGCGAGAACAGAATCAGAGGAGAGGGAGAGCCAGGTTTTGCAGACGCTTCTGCAACGAAAGAAGTGTTTAGGTGGCAGCCGAGAGAGGATCTCCGTCACCAACACATCTGGAAGTTTGCTAAACGGTGAGAGGTTCTTCCTCTTGTGCCGAACTGAGGCAGGGACCCTTGCCCCTGCAAAAGATAAAAATGATTTTAAAAAAGTGTATCAGAATTTATAAGAACAGATTCAGCTGCCTCATATTTGTGTAATTGCAAAACTACCCTTGATCAGATGGACATATCAAAATCTGTATAATTGGACAATAAATAAATTATTTAAGAAAGTGAGTATTTGAAAGTTGGCCCGAGAATTCCTTCTTTTCCTTTATTTAGGCAACACAAAAACTATGCTATTGACTTTTAGTTAATTTTATTGTCAAATTTTCTTATTGTGGAAAGACAATCATCCATGTAATTTTGTTGGCACCAAGTAAAGGGGTTCTGATGCTAATTTATCAAAATATATTTGGCACGAGTGCTTCAAAAGCACTCAAAAATGCTTCTAACATTTCATATAAACAATGAAAAAGGCAAAGGGGAAAAGGGAAAGGGGGGGGAGCTAGGTGTGAATGAGGGGCAAACCCTAACCTTCTCTCTTCATCTGAGGGAGCATGGGTTTGTTAATGTTCCGGATCCGCTCCGACCATCGAAGCTCGGTGAAAACCATTTAACCTCGACAAATGGTGATGGATGAGAGGGGTTAGAGTATCTACATCAATGAAATTGAAATGAAATCAATACAGATGTCATAGGAATATTAGAAACTCAATGTGTATGTAGCCTTTTGTATATCATAGTACATAAATTAATTCTTATATATGCAACTAGAAATGGATATTTAAGAGTAAGGTATTAAGCACATGTTATTACCCCAAATTTAACCATCTATAACAATGTCTTTCTTGAACACACAAACACACAATTGCACAAACAAAGGTATTAACAACCCAGCCATATGGTCTTTACTGGTGCCAATAAGAGTTGATATGCATGCAAGTACATGTGATGCATGATGGGTTAATCCTGACTGATACCAACATTTATCAGCCTGAACACATGTATGAATTAATGACCTGCAGGGATCCTAGAACAAGTAGAGCAATGCCGAGACCCTTCAGCCCTTATGACTTGTAAAATTGGATGAGGCAGTCACGGCGCAGTTTACAAGGTCGTGCTCTTAGAACAAGTCGCAGAAGATCGGGACGAGATCGACAGGTGGTGGAGGTCTAAAATAGTGGGTTTTAGGCTTTTAGGCTTTTAGGCTTTTAGCAGCGAAGAGAAAGGTAAAGTTAAAATGGGGTTCTTTTAGAAGTGGGTTTTGGCAGCGAAGGGAAGATTCGAGAGAGAGGAAGATGGATGGTTCATTAGAAAAAGCTTTCATTTAGTTTCATTTAATGAAGGTTTTCAAAAGACTTTGAAATTTCAACCGTAAGCCCGACGGGCCCGACATTTTTAAAAATACCCAAAGTTAAATATAAATTATTAAAAATACCCACGGTCCCAAATTTTTATTAAAAATATCCATACCGGCCAATTATTGGCCGGTACCGATTAAAAAGCCCTACCGGCCAATTATTGGCCGGATCCCATTAAAAGTCCCAACCGGCCAATAATTGGCCGGTTCCGAAGTTAATTCGTTTCTATAAATAAACATGCACACTCCCTCTTCTCTCTCACAAATCATTTTATCAAAATTTACACTATCTCTCCTCGGTTGAGCAATTTCTCCCGGATTTCTCCTTCTCCTCCCAGATTTGCAAGTAAGTCCCTATCCTTTGTTAGAATTTATTTTTTAGAGTAAAATAGTTGTAAAATGTTAGAATTTGTTAGTAATTGCTAGAATTTGTATAATGTGTAGAAATAGTTGTAATTAGAGAGTAATTAGAGTAATTAGTCAAATTTATGGTATACGGTTTATGATTTAGGCCAATGTATTTTTAATTAAGTATAATTAGCATTGTTGACTATATTTTTGCGAAATTTAGAATGTTTTAACATGATTAAAAAAATTAAGCCCGATATATGAAAATTTAGCATAATTAGGTAAATTAAGCCTATGTTGGTACATTTAGGATATTTTAGCGTACGTAATTATAGTTTTGCATAATTAAGCCTATTGTACCAAAATCAAACACATTTTGGCATATTGTACCGTCATGAAGCCTATTTGATCAGATTTTACCGTAAGTAAGCCTATTTTATCAGTTTTTACCGTAAGTAAGCCTATTATTTCCGTTTTAAGCGTAATTAATCTTATTTTAGCTGTTATGACCGTTATAGAGCATATTTTAGCCGTTTTTAGCGTAGTTGAGCCTATTTTAGCGGTTTTTACCATTATTGATTCTTTTTTAAACGTTTTTAGCATTATTAATTATACTTTAGCCATTTTTAGCGTAATTAAGCCTATTTTAACAATTTGTACCGTTGTAAAGCATATTTTAGCGGTTTTTACCGTTATTGAGTCTATTTTAATCGTTTTTAGCGTTATTAATTATACTTTATCACTTTTTAGCGTAATTAAGCCTATTTTAACTATTTTTACCGTTATAAAGCATATTTTAGCGGTTTTTACCGTTATTGAGTATATTTTAAACGTTTTTAGCGTTATTAATTATAATTTATCCCTTTTTAGCGTAATTAAGCCTATTTTAACTATTTTTACCGTTGTAAAGTCTATTTTAGCGATTTTTACCGTTATTGAGTCTATTTTAAACGTTTTTAGCGTTATTAATTATATTTTATCTCTTTTTAGCGTAATTAAGCCTATTTTAACAATTTTAACCGTTACAAAGCATATTTTAGCGGTTTTTACCGTTATCGAGTCTATTTTAAACGTTTTTAGCGTTATCAATTATATTTTATCCCTTTTTAGCGTAATTAAGCATATTTTAACTATTTTTACCGTTATAAAGCCTATTTTAGCGGTTTTTACCGTTATTGAGTCTATTTTAAACGTTTTTAGCGTTATTAATTATACTTTATCACTTTTTAGCGTAATTAAGCATATTTTAACTATTTTTACCGTTATAAAGCCTATTTTAGCGGTTTTACCGTTATTCAGTCTATTTTAAACGTTTTTAGCATTATTAATTCTACTTTATCACTTTTTAGCGTAATTAATCATACTTTATCTATTTTTACCGTTGTAAATCATATTTTAGCGGTTTTTACCGTTATTGAGTCTATTTTAAACGTTTTTAGCATTTTTAAGCCTATTTTAACCGTTTTTTGCGTAATTAATCATACTTTATCCCTGTTGAAGCGTAATTAAGGCTATTTTAGCTCTTTTCCGTTACTAAGCATATTTTAGCCGTTTTTAGCGTAGTTAAGCCCATTTTAGCAGTTTTCACCGTTATTAAGCCTATTTTAACCGATTTTAGAGTAATTAATCATATTTTTTCCTTTTTTATTGTAATTAAGCCTAATTTAGCCTTTTTTTACATTTCTTACTGCAATTATGATTTACGGTTCACATAGCGTCGGTTAACAGAATCTTATTAATGAAATTAGGATGGTTAGAGGACGGCCTAGGGTTCGTCCACTGTCACCTATAGTTGACGAGCCGGTTGCGACTAGCAGCACAGATCATTTCAGTCCTCTTCTGTGGGTGCCCCACCGCGATCACCGGGTCTCACTGGCTTCTTGTGAGGTATGTTTTTTTTTCACTTTTTCAAATTTCTTTGAATTTAAGTGTTGATGTGCTAACCCCATGTGGATTAAATTTGTCAATGTAGGACAAGTCTATTTTAGATGTGAAGCTGCGGTGCGTTCACTTGCCATACTACCCGTTGATGGACCGGTATCTTGTCAATCTAGGCCTCTACCAGATGGTGGACATCTTGCGAACTGGGAGTGGCGTCATCAATGCGTCTCTCATCGCGGGATTGGTTGAGAGATACTGTCCCGAGACGCACACGTTTCACATGCCGTTCGGAGAGATGACAGTGACTCTCCAGGACGTGAGTTCCTTGTGGGGGTTGGCTATCAGTGGCATCCCCGTCAATGGCGTATCTGACAGCACGACGTTTGCTGCTCAGATTGAGGAGCTATTGGGGGCTGATCCTCGCTCCCTCATTGAGAAGAGTGGAACATCATTAATTACAATTAATTAAAATTAATTAATTACAATTACTTACAATTCCTTTAAATTAATTAAACTGAACTAACATTAATTAAAAAAATATAAAATTAATTAAACTTAACTTAACTAAAATTAATTTAAATTTAATTAAATAAATATTTAAACTAACTTATATTAATTAAACTTAATTAAACTAAACTAAAATTACTTCAAAATAAGTAACATTAATTACACTTAACTAAACTCAACTACAATTAATTTAATTAAATAAAATAAAATTAAAACTAACTAAAATTAATTCAAATTAATTGAACTTAATCTAAAAATCTAAAAAGAATTTAAACTATTTAAACCTAATTAACATTAATTTTAATTAAATTAATTAACCTTAATTACAATTAATTACAAATATTTAAAAATAAAAAATAATTTTAATAATTTTAAAAAAATACCTGTGAGGGCGCTGCTGCCTTCAGAAGTTGTGGAGAGGGCTGCGTTTTGGGGGTTAATATAGGGGCTGAAACAGTAAAAAGTTATTAAAGCACGGGGCCGGCCAATAATTGGCCGGTATGGGTATTTTTAATAAAATTTGGGACCGTGGGTATTTTTAATAAATTGATTTATTTGTAACAAGTAGCAACAAATTCAATTTATATTTGAGTTTTTATTTTTTTTATTTAAAGCCTATATAAATTGCTTAAAAAAATTCATATTGTTTTTTTTTTTGAAAAATTTGGCAGTGGTTGCCAAATATGTTTTATTAAAAAAAAAAACTCATATTGTATAGCGGCCGTAGCGCAAATAGCGCATTTTGATGTCATAGCTTAGCGTTTGGAGTCCAAAAACGCTATAGCGCGCTATTTAGAACACTGGTTCATGTGGTTAGCAAGCTTGCTTGTTAAAATGAAGATAGAAGGGTCATGTCAGTAATTAACAAATTACCTACTTACCGAATTTTGATTTATCACTGATCCAATTCATTAAATTTAAACTATATTTAAATTTGATCATTGCGCCACCATTTTCCTTGAATGCAGTACAAAAACCAAAACAGTGATGGAGTCGTTAAATTAGAATAAAATACAAGTTCTATAACACCAAAGGGATAAATCAAAGATCACAACTCAATTCGGAAACAAATTACCCGAAAAAGTTTGAAATTGTATTCTTTAACAAAATGAAATCACAACACTTAAATTAGTATCACGTCGAATCGTTGAAAGGTATGAAAAAGAAAAAAAAAAAATAGTAATGAACAATTAAACCGGCCTGGCTTTCTAGGACTAAGCCACTAAAAAAAATATAAATATACTATATTATTTTTTTAGAAGATTCTTCGTAGAGAAGGAGACGAGGTAAAGTATAGAAATATAATTTGAGAATAATTTTTTAACTGTCTACGTCCTACACGAATTAAGAAAAAAAGAGATAACGGAAAGATAATTTAGGCGATATAACTGTCTATCAAATACAAAATTTGGATATTGTCATCTCATTAACAATTTATTACTTATGAAATTATAAATATGATATTTATATAGTCATGAAGCGAGGTCTGGTAACTTGAATGCGTTGGCATGGATTCTAATTTACTAAATGATAAAAAAAGCGAATAACTTTTCAGTTTTAAATTGATATATAAATCATACCGAATATAATAAATTGTATATATTTCACACTTAACGAATAAAAAATACAAATTTGTGCTTAATCTTCTGATGTATCACAATTTGTATGCATCAATTAAAATTTATGGTCATGATCAAGGTTCTAAATAGCGTTTATAGCGTCGTAGCGGGAAGGCTAAAAAAAAAGCAATAGCGAATAGCGTCGCTATAGCGGAAGCTATTCCAAATAGTGTTTTTTTTTTACATTTCGTATATTCAATATTTGTACTAAATATCAACATTATCTAAAGTCTCATAGAACAATAAATAACACCAAAGTAATTAAGAAATTATAATATTCATACTGAACCCGTACAAAGTCCAAATTGTGGTTCAAAATATCCATAGCAATATCATAAACTATCGATTTTTCCTATTAAAAATATCTTAAGCATCATGATTCATGACATAATCTATTTTTTTTTTCTATTCAAATTTTAATTTCGGTTTGAACTTTTTTCTATTCAAATTTCTATTTCTATTCCCAATTTCAAATTGATTTATCTGTAGCAAGTAACAACAAATTCAATTTTAGTTTGAGATTTTTTTTATCTTTATTTAAAACTCATATAAATTGCTTAAAAAAAAAAACTCATATTGTATAGCGCAAATAGCGCAAATAGCGAACCGCTATAGCGGCCGTAGTGCAAATAGCACATTTTGATGTCATAGCGTAGTGTTTGGGGTCCAAAAACGCTATAGCGCCGCTAAAGCGCGCTATTTAGAACACTGGTCATGATAAACAGGCATAGGACTAAAAATCATTTTCCATATCAAATTAAACTCCAGCTTTCCTGAAACAAGTTCAATTAAAATAATGTTTTTACCAATCAGTATAATTCCTATCTGTAAAATTATTCTTAAATATAACGTTAAGGTGTAATACAGTACAATAGAAGTTACAATGCATTTATTCTGAAAAAAAAAATGATACGAGTTGCTATATACAGAAATGATGCATAAAAATAGCATAATTTAATGAGGCACGTTACATGGTTTCCAGGTGCAAAGACCATAAAGTACTCTTCCTTTCCATCCCTGAAGAAGCCAGTTACTTTCTTTTTCTACAAAGAACCTCTTGTCATCATAAAATTTTCCGAGGGTCTCCTTACATGTTTTCACAATGATTGGATCCAGTGGTAGTTGTTCAAACCCGGCCCGCACTATCCTCTGGTGCCACCTTTTGTAGGTCTCGGGTCTCTCTATCCGAGTTGTCCCCTCACATGCTATTAGATTTATAGCGTCACGAGCGAACATATCTCTTTCTATGATTTGCCTTACCTTATCGTCCCGTGGGATTAATGTGTCCAGTAAATCAAACATTATTTCGTACAGTGACATGGCCTGTTTGAAGCGTGTGACGAAGAAGGGACTAAAGGTCCAATTAAAGTTTCCAAAAATGAAAATGTGTGGTCTAACATCCCGTATGAGTTTAAGAACTTTATCCCTTGGGCAATCTAAGCCAACTGTTTCATCTTCAAGCTGCCTAAAGCGGTACATGCTGTTAACTATCAGCACTTCATCTGTTTTAATTTTGAAATCATTTACACTAATGGTCTCCCATTGGGACGCTATACCATGGTACTAAAAAGGAAAATTGAACATTCTAGCATACTCCTTCAACCTCCGCCCGGTCTCTTCTACCATTTCGGCGGGACGGAATCCTGCCTGAGGGAATTCTATGCCGGTAAATCGAAGTTCTATGGCCCCACCCTTTTGGTTAGACAAAATTTGGATTAGAGATGGCCACTGAAAACCAACATTGATACCAAAATCAATTATATGCAGCTTTGAAGCTTTGTCTACTGCTTTGAGGATAGTTTGATTAGCAAAATAGCTAGAAATTCCCGAAAACGGAGCTGCTGTCATAAACAGGCGATGGACCTTTAAACAATCGGTGGTGGAAATTCGTTTTGCAACAAATTTATTGTAGGATTCACTCCCAGTAACTGTCAATCGGGCCTCAAGCGCATCAGCAAGCACATGAGCAAGCCTTTGATTCCCATCTCCATCAAGAGAAGATTGATTTCTTATCTCTTTTATGAGTCCTTGTGCAGTTTGTCGGTCATTAGCAGCTATTGAATGAGAACAATGGATTAGAAGATCTTTAACATCATAAACTTTATCTTGGATTTTCTTTTCACTGCATGGGTTTGTTTGCATGATTTCTCTTAGACCAACAACTTCTTTTGTGTAAAAATCATGGTAAAGGAGCACTTCATCAAAAGTTGCATCTTTGGCTGGTTCCTCTACATTAGGTGTTGAGATTTTGCAGTTGCGCCCCTCTATGAGGTTCAAATCCTGGTCATTGAATTTCATTTTACCCCTCGACCTGTTTATCTTTGAAGATTGATTTTCATTCTCTTCATTGTCTATATTGACCTTAACCCAATCAACACTTCCCTTGTTATCAGCACTTGGAAGAACATTTGTTCCTTTTCTCGCTACTTGGTTGGACCCCGAAACAGATACTTTTGTGCAAGAAGAACCAATTTGATATTGCAAAAGGGAATAGCTAAAAGTAGGGTCTGTTTCTGGCAACTCATTGAAGAGAAATGGATATTCCTCGCCAAGAATATTATAAAAATCTTTTTCCATGGCCCATAGAGCAGGGTCAATAATATCCTTTTCATGAATTTCTTCTTCCAACATTATTTTTCTCAAGTAGTTCAAGGTTGCATCAATCATAAAGTTGTTGTCTGTGTTGTTATCAGAGACGCTGTGCAATGCATCTTTGTTTTTCAAAACAACATCATTCGAAATATTCTCCATTGGTTTAATCAGAGGATACGACCTACATACAGAATTGAACAAAGATATTAACAAATACATTGTTTACAAAATTAATTTAATAATAATATTGATGATGATTGATGATGGTGATGAAAATAATTTATTAATAATAACAAGATGTGCTATCCAGCATCCGTATGCAGATCAATAATATGTCAGAAATTTCATTATTGCCATTCAACATCCTACTATATCTAATTTGAATTCTCGTAATCATATTCTTCCAAATTAAAAAAATAAAAACAATATTTTCTTGTCGACCATAAAGCTGGACATTCAAAAGCTATTCACCAATTACAGTTGGTATTGGTCAAAACCTGATTGAAACATAAATCTAGTCAAATTTTAAATCAGTATGGGTAGATATCCGATCCGGGGGCATGAATCAAGTCAAATTTGATGAAACTAAAAGATAATTGGACCCAATTTCTATAGGAAAGGGGACAAATTTGAATTGTTACTATTAAATTATTTTTTGCTGAAAAAGCACTTGAATTGGTTTCTATGGTGAAACAAAATGAACTTTTAAATGCAGGAGAACACGCTCTTAATCCTTTCAGGCAAACGACCTACACAGATAGCACAACAGAAAGAGAGAATTAGGGGGAAAAAGAAGAAGAGAGATACCTTTTAGAGCTAGAAAGAAATTAGGCAGGACTGATCACTTTCCAGAACCAGGACAAGGAATCACGATGAGATTTCCAAGGAAAAACGAAACTAATGGTCTCTGGTCCTTGCTCTTTACTGCTCTAGTACTCAATTAAGCCTGCTATAGTGCTATATCTGTTCCGCTTACTGTCCGTGTACCTTTCTCAATTCTCTCCCCTCTTTGATTTTTCTATAATTTTTCAATGTCACTGAAGGATATTCTGTGACAGAAACTATGCATCTAAAAGTGTAACGAGTTAGTAACACAGAGCAAATGTTGGACATTGCAGTCACCCAAAACAATCGCTGGTAATGATATATTGGCAATTGAGTTTTTTAGCTGTGTAAAAATCGGAAGAGGGAATGTTCGATGCTCATCGGACCAGACTGTGTCCGATGGACACTTTCCACCGTTTGATTAACTGATCGTTACATCAAAATCGAATTAAACCCGTTAATTACTCTCTGAACTTGAACGACGATTTCGAAAGGACAGCGCAGAGCACACTGTACAGTGCACTTCGGGCAGCTTTCATGCGTCAGCGGTGATTAGAAAGAAGAAATTCTATCAAAACTTCGAAAAATGCTCAAGGTATGTGGCGAAGTATTTTTGTGGAGCACTTTAAATCTATTTATTCCAAAGGGGCACTGGCTGATGTGGTTTTAACATTTGGTTAGACCTGCTTCAATCTAGTGTTTTGCAAACGGGCACGGGCGGGAGGGCACGGGCAAAACCCGGGGCGGGCAACGGGCAACACAGGTCACGGGCAACGCGGGTCACGGGCGACACGGGACAGGTTAGCACGGATTTTTTTTTCAAAAACCGTACCCGGTCCCTCTCAAACCTCTCGGGCAACACGGGTTACGGGCGACACGGGTCCGGATTTTTTTTTTTTCTGTTATTTTTTTGCTGTTTTTTTTTTTCTGTTATTTTTTTTCTGTTTTTTTTTCTGGTTTTTTTTTGCTGTTTTTTTTTTGTGGTTTTTTTTTTCTTTTTTTTTTTCTGTTTTTGGGGGGAAAATTTGAATTTTTACGGGTACGGGCATCACGGGCACAGGCAACCCGGATCCACAGGACAGTACGGGCGGGTACGGGTATCACGGATAAAATTTAAAAAAACCGTGCGCGGCCCTTCTTAACCCGTACCCGTTTAACCCGTGAACCCGTGCACAGGCATGGGCAGGGCGGGCACGGGTCCCGGGCGGATCGGGCCGGGTCTGACCCGGGCGGGTAAAATCAAACCACTGCTTCAATCATTACCGAAAATTCCTGATTTTGGTGCCTTGAATCAGACTAACAGACCAAGAGATTTACAAAGCGCTTATGACATTGGGCCCAAATAAGACAATTGGAGCACTTTCGGCCCTAGATAAATAATTCAAGACAATTGGAGCACTTTTGGGTCGACTGTGATCTTCAAGGTAATATGTCTCAGGCTCAAACCTTTTATTTCTTCATGCATTTAAGTGACACAATCTGCCTTTGTACCGGGAAGAGATCTCGGATAACGTTATTCTCCTACGAGAAGTGGCATTCTTTTCAGCAAAGCAGTTAAAAGAACAAGGAGTATTGTCTCAATGCAGATCTCTCCGGAGCCTTTGATAGAATGAATTGGGATTATTTGCAGCAAATCATGTCGTTCTATGGAGTACTGTCTAGGATGATAATGTGGATTATGGGGTGTGTAAGATCGGGTTCTGAATGAAGTTGAAGATGGTTTCTTTAAACCACAGTGTGAGCAGGGATGTGTGCTATCACCCTACCTTTTTCATTTTGGGTATGGATTTGGAGTCCGAATCTGCTGCGATTCCAAGAGAGATTGCAGGATTCTGAAATTCCGAGATTAACGGTTCAAACTTTTCCGTACGCGGATCTCAGAAACATTATTGGAAAAATAAATTTTTATGCACGCATCTTGAGAAAGACTAACAGTTGGGATCGGGATCGCAAGATCCTGTGATTCCCGAAAATCACAGCAGATTTATTTTCATGGATTTGCTATATAAAGCGATGCAACATATGGTAAGCACAACTCACTGAAAGGGCTCTGAATAGCTCCAAGTGCCGACCCGTTAACCGCTTGTGTTTATGCAGATGATATATTACTTTTTGGAGCCGCGAATGTTAACGAGACAATCCGGCCTGACTTTATTCAACAGAAAGACTAAGTCACCAATAAAATATAAATATACATTATTATTTTTTTATTAGATTCTTCTTAGGGAAGGAGAAGTAAAGTATAGAAATTAAATAATTTGAGAATAATTTTTTCATTTTGTACTTCCAATTGTGTTCCACATCCTTATTTCTGTTTTTAAAATCCAAACAATCAATTCGAACCGCTCAACACGATTTTCATAATAAAATATGCTTGGAGATCAAATTATATACTGTTTGAAATTTTTTTTACTATTTTTTTAGATAGGTACAAAATTACTGTTTTAAGGATATTCTAGACCATCCGAAAAAGTGATATTGTACCTATATAAAAAAAAATAGTAACAAAAATATAAAAAATATAAAATTTGGTTTCCAAGCATATTTTATTATAAATATCATGTTAAGCAATTCGGATAGACTTTTCGAACTTTGAAAACAGAAATAAAGAATGTGAAGCATAATTAGAGCATAAAACCATGGTGCATTTGAACCCTCCCCAATTTTTATATATCTGATTCCTGTTTACAGGAAGCCCGGTGGGCCCAAACCACTGATTAAGATCCTAAAAGCCCGACTAACAAAATGTTTTTTGCGTGAACAAAATGGATTATATGTGCGAACGAATTTCATTGTTGTAGTTTATAAAACAATTTTCAAATTGTTTTCAATGTATCTTATATTATTGTAAGGACTATACATCAATTTTATTGCTTAATTCATGAATTATAAATGCAAAACATAGTGTTTCTAATATTAGATATTGGAAAAAAAACAAAATACTAATATGATAATATATTTTAGAGCTAAGCACTTGTCTTATTTAAAAAAAATTATAAATATGTTTTTACTAAATTAGTATTTATCGTATTAATTATATATTATTTTATTTGAGTTACAAAGGATCAATACGGCATGTCAAAGTTTAACGAACTTATTATTGTACCTAGAATATTGTTAGTGGGCTGATAAATATATTCCAACAAGTAATGGAAATAATGTTAGTTACCATACCTGTTTTCAAAGAAGCTAATGAAATAAAAATCAATCGATTAAATCGAGCCACTAATTACATATATATGTGATTTAAACAAATATTTACAAAACCTTTCCAAGTTATAGTATTGTTGGTTTTTACTTAAAAAGGTTAGGATAAGTTTAACACAAGAAGAAAAAAGGATGCTAAATTTGGTGGTAATTTTGCTGAATTTAGAAGTTTTATATACAGTTTTTTTTCAAACATTTGGACCGATCTTTTATTATTATTCTAATAATTTGATATATAGAAGAATTGAGTCGAAAGTAAATTTGTGCGACTTTTATATTTCCGAACTTCAGTTGTCACTATTCAAATGTTCTTTTGCCTTTGTACAGATATCATAACATCCTTAAGAAGAAAACAACATAATTATATTACATTCAATACCTTTGTTTTCTTCTAAATATTTAATTAGTTCAATTCAAGAAAATTAGAGAAGAACAATGTTTTTGACAACAATTGTTAAAAACAATATTGGTACTAGTATTGATTGTGAAAGTGCTGAATATTTTTTTTTGGATTCACAAGTGTTGAATTGAGAGAAATAAAGTAACTTTTTTTTATATAGAAGATATTAAATGATCCGCTTGAATAACTGATCAAGTTCATAATAGTTTTTTAGTAACACTTTTATTAGATGTTGTCACTCTGAAAAGTTAAGAGCTCATGTAAATTAAGTTAGACAAATTTAGAATATAGTATTTTTTAATCTTTTTTTTTTCAGTTAGTGATTATAGTTTGATTAAGTTGGTAGAGGTCTAAAAAGACTCTTGAGTTTTATTTTCATAAAATATTTGCATAATATTATTTTATAAAGACTGTAAGTGAGAGAGAGAGAAATTATGGATGTATTGAACTCTTAAACCAAGCTATTTCATGCTTATTATGCATTTTATCCCAAAACTTTTTCCTTTTCTGCTATTTTCTCGATTCCTCTTTATTAAAACCAAAATCAGATTTCCTATTTCTCGAATTAATTAGTTCATTACAATCGATGTAATCGACTATAAAATAAATTTCGAAATTTGATTAGAAGACCATTCCCTCGTATGCATGTATATAGCCTATCATATCTCACAAATTAAGCACAATTGAAAATTTCATTTAAGCATTTTGTTAGGAGATAGGAGTAGGTCCGATGGTCATCGGACCTACATTTAGGTTCAATTAACTCTAGGACCGTACGATTAGCATCAAGATCTATGTGCACGGAAATTGATAATACTTGCACGTATTTTGATACAGAATACATGAATGTTGATGTGGATTGAATGGTCATCACACCCATCGAACCAAGGTAGACCTACTCTGGTTCCTTTTGTTAGATATGTTAGAGGTATTTACTATTCAATAAATGTTAACCAATTTAATAGTAGTTCAACTATCATATACAAACACAAATTCATCAATTAATGTTAGCATTTACTTGAGAACTTACAGATTGAGCTTTTGGTTGACGATATGGACCATTGTCTTTCCAGTTATTTGCATATTCTCATATTTTTCCAATGATATGAGAGAAGAGACATGCAAGAGCCAAACAAAACGAGTTATCCGCGAGAGAGATTTAATAATTTTCTTCAATTAATTACCTTAAGAACCGGTTTTTAAAATCATGGTTTACTGAGTTTAAAGCAGGTCAAATGACCGTAAACCGAGAACTAATATTTGTTCTAATGACAAAGGCACAAGGTTACGGATTCGAAACTCGAATGGGGGGATCCTTTGTTGTAATAACAAGAATATTAAATAGTTTGGTGGTTTGATCTTCAACCTTTACTAACAAAAAAAAAGACCAGTCAACGACCCGGTTTTAAACGGTTCTGATACATATACGGTACGTCTTTTAAAGAACCAAATCGGAACTACCTACGTGTCCGGTTTTTTCTAGTTGAACCAACCGGTCTGGTCTAGTTTTGATAACACTATATCAATATATGGTAGGTATTAACTCAGGACGATTTTGTTATAGACCGGTTGTTGATCCAATCTAGGATGTCATTACAAGTTTATTTTGATACTCGCTAGGAGCCTGTTCGGTTGGGAATGGATTGGGAAATTGATTGGAATAGATCATCTATTTCAGTCAAAAGAAAAAAATTGAGTAAAATTGTGGAAATAGAAAAAATGGAATGGAGTTTTGATTTTTATGGTAAAAAAACTGTTTTTTACAAGGATATATGTACCTCCTCTGTTCCTCCATGACCTATATTTCATTAGAATGATGAAGTAGAAGAATTGATTTTCTTTTTAAGTGATGGAATTAACTCATTTACCGATACTTCTTTTATTTTTCTACTCGTCCATTCTTCCACTTTCAATTGAACACACACTCAGAATAAAATAGCGTGACATAGAAGTGTATTCCAAATTTTACTTTTTCTTTATTCCACTTATCCACTGTCTTGCTGAACAAGACCCAGACAGTTTTCTTTAATGAAACATACACTTATTGCTTTTGTTCAAAAAGAAAAAGAAAAAGAAAAATAACTCTAAGTCACCTTAACTTGTATCACAAGTGATCTAATCCTCAATTTTAATAG
Source organism: Carex kokanica (assembly GCA_025461125.1). Classification (NCBI taxonomy): domain Eukaryota; kingdom Viridiplantae; phylum Streptophyta; class Magnoliopsida; order Poales; family Cyperaceae; genus Carex; species Carex kokanica. Next base: position 99,474 of record JAJGRX010001488.1, on the reverse strand, counting down.
CAACCAATCATGATCAAAAGACCTTTACCAATGCATCAACGGTGAGTGTGAACATGGTGTTTGTGACATATTCATGATTGCATTGCATCCCAAGACAATTTCTTGCCAATTCTAGCCCTCCAGTTACGTTTCATGTATCTTTTTGTATTTTTTTCACCAATCTCATAAATTTTTACATCTTGATTAAATTAACCTTATTTATGAGAGCAGTGACTACATACGAGCTCACTTTTCAATTTGGGCATGCATGTCATTAGCACCTATGAGCTCATCTTTTTTTTTTCTTTTTTGTTTCATCTGAGCACGGAATATATAGCCAATTTTTTTTTTGATATAATTTAAATTCGATCTTGTTTTTTTCTATAAAAAAATATTTTCATATTAGACTTTGATTAAAGTAAACAAATTTGGATTATTAATGTTGACAATGAACTTATAAATTCTGTTAAATCCTCACCAAGATGTTTATAATTATTCTGTCAGTTAGTTCAAAAGAAATCAAGAAATTAAGAGTTAATTAACCTGACTCATGGGTAAAGTGAGTCTTAGATGTAATTCAACGAGTATTTGGACAGTTGAATTAATAGTTAACTGTCCAAATACTCGTTTCATTATATATGAGACAATCAATACATTTGCATTATTATTTCGGTAATCCATTCGATCTGATAAATAGTAAAAAAATTTGGTCTCAAAATCTCCAGATTTGAGATAATTTGGTGAGATTTGTGATGTGTTGTCCCCCCCTCTTTAATTTCCTATAATCAAAACAAAGCAAATGTTTTTATATATTAATGAAGAGTAGAACTAAGGTGCTCTTAAGCTCACCAAGCTCTCCGTGAGCTTAACTCAAAAACCTATCACGCCGACTTCAAATGACATTTTCAAACCGTTAGATGTTCAATCTATATTAAAATGTGCTTGGAGACCAAATTTTACATTTTTTGGAATTTTTTTACTATTTATTAAGCCGGTTTGAAAACCGCTGTTTTCTAATGGTGCAGAATTTTAATAAAAACAGCGGTTTTCAAACCGGCTTAATAAATAGTAAAAAAATTTCAAAAAATGTAAAATTTGGTCTCCAAGCACATTTTAATATAGATTGAACATCTAACGGTTTGAAAATGTCATTTGAAGTCGGATTGATAGGTTTTTGAGTTAAGCTCACGGAGGGCTTGGTGAGCTTAAGAGCACCTTAGTTCTACTCTTCATTAATATATAAAAACATTTGCTTTGTTTTGATTATAGGAAATTAAAGAGGGGGGGGGGGGGGGGGGACAACACATCACAAATCTCACCAAATTATCTCAAATCTGGAGATTTTGAGATAAGACAATAAAAGCTTAATATGGAAAGCTGCAAAAGCACTAATGAGCTCCTTAAAAGGACTTACCATGTATAACAAAACAACAAGAAAGGACGCATAAATGTCCAAAGCTCTCTGGTGGCTAAGGGACAGTACCATCCTTTTACGGTATGCTTCATTTAATGTTCTCTCAGAAAGCTATGATTCTAGCGGTATGGTTTCGGAGTTATGATCCGAATTGTAGTAAATCGGACGGTTTGGATTGAATGATGGCACATCCTTGCCAATTTTTCCGGATTTGAATTCATGTGATCCAGCAAGCCTGAGAGTCTGGATCCCTGAAGTAACTCAAATTTTGAGCTTGGATCCGAACCTCGAGATGGAATGCATGCCGCTTTAATATTCGTGCCTAAGAAAATCGGACGGCCAGATCAAAACATAAAATTTGAGGTACCTTAGGTAATATGAATCGCAAAGCATAGGTAACAGGAAATTCGTCCTTAGCAAAGTACCACCCGGTCCACACCCCCACACCCCCTCCCTTTTTTTTTAATTTCAAGAGCTACAGTTTTACCAGTAAGGCTAGAAGAGTATTGCAAATTCAGCAAAATACAAAGCTGGAAGAAATCGAATTCTTGGAGATGTATGATAAATCATCATTGGAAGAAGGAGAGATTAGAAATAGTTCATCATCGTCATTAGGTAAATCTTTTCTAACAAATTTTTAACTTTTGTGGGATAATTCTTCTTGGAAAGGAATCACAATGCCAGAAGCAAAATTAGTATGGGTGCTTAATTATTTCTTGGATCACGCAAAGAAATGCCTAAGTTGTAGGAACTACTGAATACAACAGAAAACTGACACCTCGAAAAAAAAAAAAAAATGATAACTATTTCTCTAAAAACCTCGATGTTTCTGACAAATCGATATAAATCTCAAATTCTCAACAGAACAATCAGATGCTACACCATGTCAAAACCTTGTTCCTGGTACAACTAGCTGTTTAATTCAAGAAGAAATGATCTCATATTTGGTTCAATCAGATGCTACACCATGTCAAGACCTTGTTCCTGGTACAACTGGCTGTTTAATTCAAGAAGAAATGATCTCGAATTTGGTTCAATTTCTCCAAGCTGGGCCATGTAGACACATCATATGGGGCATCATAAAGGGAATCCTGGAAGAACTTGGCAAATTTAACATAGACAATTTATATGCATTCTTCAAGTCTTCAGAGTATATCGGCACCACCACCATAGAAACCTTTGGAGGCGACACGTCACACTGGACCACATTCTGCTCCGCTCTGGCAAACAACATCCATGAATTATCATTTATGTGTCGGCCAATCACATGTGATTCTTCTTTTCATGAAAAAATCGTTGAATGGGAAGCCGAGTTTGAAAAGCTGAAAAAATTGGAGCAGAAGGAGTCTTACTTTCGGCACCAAGTCATGAAACTGAGAATTAACAGGGACCATCTGATTTTAGAACTGTACAAGAAAAGCGCAATTACAATTGAGAGAAATGGGGGTGTGGTGCAAGAAATCAAGCGGCAAGAGGTTGCATTAGAGGGGATGGTGAAGGAATTGAAGGAAGTAGCTTGTTTTAGGAAAGAGGTATCTGATCAATGTGATCGACTCAGACAATTGGTTGTGCAATCTGATTCAGATCGGTTGCAAAGAGAGATTAATGCACATGCTATTTATAGGCATGTTTACATCACTGTGAAGAGTCTAATGGAGAAGCTAGAGGAGCCTACACTTTCTCTCTCAACAGGAGTTTAACAATGATATATTTGTGAGGATTCTTTTTGGTAATTATTGAGTGCTCTGGGTTTTTGAAGGTATGAAATAGGCATATGTGACTAACTACTGAATTTATTAGGAACTTAGGATTGACTAGAAAAGACTAGGGAGATGTTAAGGATCAATAGGGACTTCTTTTTCTCCTCTCAAATTGTAATTTTTTGTTTATTATTTATGCACAATGAAATACTAGCAGAGCAAAATTTAGAGCAAAGGATTATTGTATGCACGTCCAGTATATTGTAAAAAGCTGAATATATTCACATCTTATATACTTGCAGGGTGGTTCAAATGACTTCATTTCTTGTGCCTTCATTATGCTTCTATATTTCAATTTTTTAATAACAAAATTTTGAAAATTTATGTGTCAAAACAAAACCGTTAGATGCGATCTATATTATTCTCTACATACACATAAAAATTTATCACCTTTTGATTTTGGTTTTATATGAATCAATAAGTTGAAAAATCAATATCCAAAATTTATTCACATTCGCGTATTTTTGCAAACTCTTGATACTAATTAAAATAAAATTAAAATGCCATAATCTTTTATGGGTGCATAGAGAAATCATCTCTAACAATTTTATTTTGACATTTAAGTTTTAAATTTTAAGTTATTGTGGTTATAAAAATAGAGGCATGATAAAGACAAAAAATGGAGGCATTTGAACCCTCGTGCGACTTTTTATAAGAACAAATCATATGCACAATTTTACTAAAATTTTCTCAGAACACGAGTTTAGCTTGGATTGGAAATAATTGGAGCAAGAACAGAAACATGAGCAAAGAGGAAAATAAGTAAATTGATAATAAACAGAAGTACAAGTACTTAAATTTAAATCCTTTCTTCAAGCCAAAACAAAGGGGGCAAAACATACTGCATAATAATTATTTCAACTGTTTAACACCACAGCCAAAATTTCTTTAAATAAAGCAGGTACAGGCATTAGTTTATACTTTGTACATGGTCAAAACTAATACATGCTTCTCCTTTAGTTGTATAATATAGCAGTTCACCAAGTACATTTTCAATACCAAGCTGCATCAAAAGAAAAGTAACAATTCAGAATAATCCTAAAATTCAATAGCATTTCAAATGTAGACTGGTTCATTTCACCATGAGATGTGGCTATAACAGGATTTAGTTTCTTTGGGGCCAATTTTGATCAATATAAATAGTTGATATAGTAAGTTGCGATCCTTGTTTCAGCAATGAAACAGGTGACAGTTAGCCACCCGTTTTCAAAATTAAATAAAAAAAATGAAACCTAAGTAGAAGCCTCTGTACTCTTGACCAGCCTAATTCGTTTGCATGAAGAAACAAACAACCTGCCGTGAAAAGAAACCACAATCAGATTGATAGCAGTTTTGCGGCATAGTACAAAAGATGGTTCTTGGAATTAAGATTTTCTAAAGTATGGAGATTTAACATGGAGATAACTTGGTCCTTGGAATATGGTTTACATCGAAGTAAATTTTAAATGTGAGAAGTTTGAGTATGTAAAAATCAGAAAAGAAAAAAAATATAGAAAATTAGACTTACTTCCAGGGATCATCACCAACCAGCATTAAATCACCATCCTTATCCTCATAAGTAGGGACATACTCCACCCCACTTGTGGGGTCCACCAACCTCCTCTCTTTCCCATATTTCTCTAACAAAACAGAAAAAAAATAAACAAAAATTAGAACAAGTAAACTTAGAAATATTGTCCAGGCAGTTTGATACTGAATTTGGTTACACAAGGTTCAAGTTTGAGAAACATAAACCCAATGACATTTTTCTAATACATGACTTCCATAAAAAAATTGCAAATAACACTAGGATCTTTGTCGCAAAGTATCTGTATTAGAAATGCTGCAACCGATAACCTGGTGCACCCATGGGTATTACAATCCATTCAATGTCTAAATAAGATCTTTCACTTATTATTATAGGGGTGACAAGGTTGGCCCGGATCAGGCTATCAGAAGCAATGAGGGTTAGCTGGTTAGGTCGCCTTGGGTTAGTACTGATAACAGCTTAGATTAGAACTAACTAAAATTTTCAATAAGATAAAAAATCCAAGGTCTATGCAACCGAAAGGAATAAAAACTGGTATTTTGCAAGACCCGTGCTTCAAGTATCATACCAGGTCAAAATCTTGTTCAAAAATTGCTTAAAAACAGAAGCTTGCCAAAGCAACCAACCCCATTGCTGGCCTTATCAATCTAATTAAAGAGATGTAAACAAATAATTCAGATTTGGATCTAACTTGAGGTGAAGCAAGAGAACATGGCCCCAATTGCAGTCAAGAGCTGTTCATAGTCGCTATAGGCATCAAGATCAACCTTGCGAAGGTACGCCGCACCGTCTACTGCCACCTTGACATAAGAGCAACTCTTTTGCAGTGCGTTCCTCCTAAAAGACCTAACTGGGGGCCACCCAACTGCCTGTACCCTGAATTATTCCACAAAATTATATCAGATTAAGTTCTTTTTTTTCAGAAAAATCAATCTTTTGGATCCTGGTATTAAATTGGAAGTTGACAATGGATCCAGCAGATGCCCTTTCAATTTTGATATCCATTTTACTAATTTTTGTATTTTGGTGCTGCTTTGTACCAGAATTGCATGGAACTGGTTCAGTCGAATTACGAGTACAAATAAAGGAAACTGGACACTTTTTTATTTTTTTTATTTTGTAGCAAGTGCAGAATAGAGGGTCAAATTTGGAAGAAAATTGAAATCGGAAATTTTCCACAAAACAATTGGGCAAATTTCTAAATCGAACCAAACTAGTAAGAATCTAGACTACTAAGAATTTGCATGCAATAGATTTCCAACCAGTTTATAAGACTAATTGAATAGAAAGCCGTGCACGCATCATATTTGATATTGCACCAAGGCATATATATAATCCGAAAATCTTCTCGATCTAGTTTCACGATCATCATCATCTCTTACAAGAAACTGAAACAATGCTCCGAGACCTGACAGGAGAGAAGACACACGACGCAAAAATATTGCCTTCAGCCAGATCATGATATGCCCCGATTGATGCTCTCTCTCTCTCTCTCTCTCTCTCTCTCTCTGTATCGAATTGGAATTGGAGGTATTTTAAGAGAGAACCAAGACATGCAGCATGACAGATGGAAAGAGAATTCATGCGCCACATGGTAAAAACATAAAAAGTTCTTAAGCAAAGGGTAACACGGATCAAACATGCATCGATTCCTTCCATCGTGCAGAAAACGGCTGAATTTTTACTGATTTTGACAAATCAGTCCATAAGATTTTAAAAAATTATATAAATTACTTTGTCAAAAGAATTATCCAAATGAGATAACATACCAAAATGTCTATCTAAAACTCTAATAAATATGTCTTATAATAGGATTTAGTTGAAGTTTAAACATGGAATATAGAAGGTGATTCTTCCAAAATATTTACATTGATTCTATATTAATTTATCTAACAAGAAGCATTTTTTTTTATTAATTAATCAAATTTTATGTTTTGGGCCGTTTTTGGTTGGGTTGAGATCTTCTGATGAAACTGAATCGAGCCTTGAATTCAAAGGGTCCAGACCGTTTTTCTTTGCCCAACTCACAAAATATAGCACATATCCAAAATTTTAAGGTGCCACTGTGCATACATTCTAAATAACACCTGTTGATTCTTAAAATGCATCATTTTACAATAATAGTAACAAGTTGAGCATTATTCAGATAAGGAAACTTATTTCATCTCCAGATCTATACATTTACTGCAGAATATTTTTCCTATCTCTCAATCAGTATAACTGTCAAAAGTACCCTTTTACTGAATAAAAAAAACTGTGTATATTTCTCAGGCTTAATTTTTAACAATTAAATGGTCACTAAGGTAGAATGTACCTCTAAATTTGGATATATGCTGGAATCACCCCTTTGAAACGAAATAACGATAAAATAATAGGCACTGTTCTATACCCAAGGATAAGCAGCAAAGCAAGGCATTGTTCATAAAAAATTTAACCAGATTTAAATAAAAACTTAAAAAAAAAAAACTGATTTCTTGGATCCATTTCATTCAAAGTACCATTATAATCCCATAATGAAAAGTAAGCAGTTGCTGCTGAGACCATAAACACAACCCACATTGAACTTGATTCATATATAGATTCAATTCAGACTTATATTTTTACACAGAAATAGTGACATTGCCCCTACAAACAAGAAAATGTTCAACTAAAGGGGTAAAATGGTCATTTGGTCACTTACTTAGCAGCCGGAGGCTTTCCGGAGCCACCACCAGTGACAGACTCGTTGGAATCCGGCGACCGGTTCCCGGAAGAGACGTGACGTGGCACGATCCCGTCGACTGGGGCAACCTGATGGACGGTTTGGGAGAAGCCACGTTTCCCGCCCGGCAGGCCCAACTTGAGCTCAGTCTCTTCGTAATAAAGGCCGGACTCAACAGTTTCCTCCGTCGACATGGATTCAGAGCGTCTGATCTGAAAAGCCTGTTTTATGTGTGTAGTACGGCAGTGTGAGTGTGTGTGTGAGAGAGAGAGAGGTGTCTATGGGGGAAGGCGACTTGCGGAGCGCTTTTTGTCGTTTTTTATCAGGTCAGGAGGGTAAAGAAAGAATTCAGGATCCTCCCCGGTACCGTAACAGGGAATCTTTTACAATTACTGGATCGAGACCGTTATTTTTAACTTGGCACGAATCTGAAAGCCCAGTAATACTGCCTCTGGGTTAGCTGGAATCTCAAAGCGGATGGGAGTTAATCTCAAACCGTAAAATGAAGGGAATCTTTTACAATATTGGAGAGGATAATTGTCCAGAAGAAAGGAGGTCCAAAAGAAAAGTTGTTGCATAAACCTGGTCCACAATAAAATATGCAGTCTGAGAGGAGTTCAGATCCAGTGCAACACCCTATAGTGTAGAATGAGATCTGCAGCTTCATTTTTAATCTGGTACGAATCTTAAAGCGGACTCCTATAATTTAAATAGGCACTAAATTTATTTTAACTCGGCAGGGAACTCATTGTATCAAATGTGGTATCTCACATAATACTTTTCTGAAAGAGTACTGTACCACGAAGAGATGTTTACAATAATTATAATTATGTTGTTTGTGTAATATATAGTATAAACATTTAATGTTAAAAAAAAAATATAAGTACATATGAATGATTATTAATTCGAATTGGTTGATTAGGTGTTAAGTAAATGTATCAATGCATTTGTAAAGATCATCTTCTAATTTATTTCATGTGAAAAGAATGAAACAAAAATTGATTGATTATTCATTCTCTCTCCTTCTCTCTCTAAAAATTAAAAGATATAATACTTGAAGGGGTATGTTTCTAAAAGTAGAATTTAATTAATCAATAATGAGCGTTCCCCTTATTTTTTTTGTTAGAATAAAATAAAAATGAAATTATTCTAAATATTTCTAAGATATAAAAAGCCACAAATGAAATATCCAAAAGGGGAAAAACACATTATCTTAACCATCTTGCTGAACTTTTATTATTTTGTGGTATTTTCATTCGCTTTTAGACTAAAATGAGAACTTTATATTACATTGTCCATAAATTTTTTAAATTACATTCGTATGAAATTACAAAGTCAAAAAATAATTTCAATGAGCTACTCACCGACTATTTGTTAAATAATTATGTAAGTTTAAAAGTTGTGTTTCTTAGTTTTTGCAAGTCTCAACTTTAGTAAAAAGAAATATATATCTTTTTGACAAAGAAATTTCATTAATTAGCCTCATAAAATCAAAGGGGGAAAAAATGTGCTATGGTGTATGGAGGTATGGTTAGACCATGCCTAATCATGATAAACTTTATTAATGGATCATTAGGCGAAGTTCCGGATAAAAGGAACTATAAAGTCTCATTGGGCAAATTAATTTATTGTAGCAAGTTCAGATCATGGGAAGCAAACAGTCAAAATACACTTGTTTGACTGAGAAGCATGCTATTAATTTAACAATAAACTAGATCCGCCTTGTTTGTTGCGACATTATATCTGATGATCTGGTCACTGTCACCTCATCCTCAGGTGTCAGATTTTATATGAACGCCATGTGTTGCTGTAATATGTATTTCAGCCTATTAGTCGTCCGGACCGTCCGACTAGAATCTGGGCCAATCCGGTCTGAGGTGAAACGCACAGGACCCTTTAATCTGACGGTCCGGTTCAAATATGACAGTTCGGGTCTAAACTAAAAAATTAGATTACTTTAGAAGATCCGAACTCCCTATTAGTATTGGTAAAATGGAGAAAAACTATGAAGGTGTTTTTCACCTTATTAAATTTCTCGCAAACTTAACTTCAAAATATATTTAGTTGACTTTAAATAACAAATTTAAATTATTGAAACTAATCTATTTCAGTTTTAATACATTTACATACAAATTTATAAACTTTTTGAATTAATTTAGTATAGGATTAAGCGGTTCAAAAATGGCCAAAAATGAACACATTAAAATTAATTTATAAACTTCTTTTTTTTAACGATTGACTTTATACTAAACTAAGTCAAAAATTTATAATTTGACATGTAAACACATCATTCGTGAAGTAGAGAGGTTTTAATGATTTAAATATACTAAAAGACTTGGTGAGCTTAAGAACACCCAAAATAGGCCCCATTCATACGTAATTTAGCGTAATTTATCGTATTTTAGCATAATTCTACATAATTATTGTAATTTCAGCATTTTAGTAAATTTACCGTATTTTAGAACAAAAATTGGCCCTATTCGTAGTAAAAAATAATTCGATTTTTTAGTGTTAGATTTCAGTATTTTAGCTATTTTGATAATTTCTAAATTATTCTACACCATTTTGAAATTTTTTAAATTAATTTAACAAATATTTAAAAAAATAATTCGATTTTTTAGTGTTAGATTTCATTATTTTAGCTATTTTTTCTTTAAAAAAAAAATTTGTCAAGATCGGAAAAAAAAATTTCTGGAATCTGTAAAAAAAAAAAAAAAATTATTAAGTTTGGAAAATAGTTTTTCCGGAATCTGTAAAAAAAAAAAATTTATTAAGTTTGGAAAATAGTTTTTCCGGAATCTGTAAAAAAAAAAAAAATGTTAAGTTCGGAAAAATTTTATCCGAAATCTGTGTAAAAAAAAAAATGTAAGTTCGAAATTTTTTTTTTCCGAAATTAGGATTGAGTTTCCGGAATTTTTTTTTCCGAACTTAGACGTTGAGTTCGGAAAAAAATTTTCCGGTTTGGGTAGATTTCGAATTTCAACACCAACATGGTTATTTTTTGTAATTTAATTTATTTTTTGGATATTAATAAAAAATTCGGTACATTTTCATACAAATTATAAAGATCATGTTGAACAGTTTAAATTAATTGTTTGAACTTTGAAAATGAAGATATTGACCGACCATAATATGTTGGGATTTCACGTGTATGCCTATATGGTGAGAATTTAAAATTTTCTTATCACCACTTGGCTCAATACACAAAATATCTTATTTATACGACAAAAGCAAACAAGATTTTCTATAAACTAATGTGTACTAAATTAAAATAAATTAATCTCATCTAATTTATTGCTAAAGAGGATTAAAACATTTACCTAAAGAGATTGTCAAATCTCTTGATGGAGAGAAGTCGATTTCCCTTCTCTTTCTCGTATTCTTCTTGGAAGCGCCTCTTAGTTCACCTTGAACCTAAACAACGAACTAACACATTTCTTAGATAGATGGATGTGAAGTTCAAGGCTTAGATCCAACCATCTCTTGATCTTCAAATTAACAACCTATTTGATTTATTGGTGGCTAAACCTATCAAGAAGAGATTAGAGAAAATATTGAACCACTAGGGTTTTGGCCTTGAGCAAAGGGGATTGCTACAGTAATTTCGGCTAAGTGCTACAGTAATTTCGTCCAAGTAAGGAGCAGAAAAATTCTCACTCTTTTTCTTAATTACACCCCTTTAAATAGGCAAGGGTTAGGGCAACTATTTGTGTAATGTTTAAATTAATTACACAAATGCCACTAGCCTTGTTTAGCCATTTTATGATCTCTTTAATCTCATCTTGTGATTGGTTTAATAAATTAATTTATGAATAAATAATATTAATAATATTATTCTATTATGCAATATTCTTATTATTCTTATAATGCATTCAAACATTATTCCAAATAATATTTGCATAACTTCACAAATTTATTTATGATCTAAGCATGTCATATTATGACATTTTATTTTATCATTTCATCTCATGTATTGTATCTTATACATCATTATGAAATATAAAATACTTGTTGTTTCTCTTCAGTTGGTGTGACTGTATAGATGATTTATGTCATCTTGGCAATAATATAAAACTTTATATTATTGACTATAAGAGGTTCTATTATTACATTATAGTTATTCAAATAACATAATAATCATTCACTCAATCCACTAATTTCGTGTCTATCCTTGTCTCATGATATTATGAATAATATGCAAAATAGGATCGTGTCATTCTTGCATTATATTCTTTTCTTGGTTTCTCAAGTGAATTATAATTATAACTACATCAGTTATATTGCATGCGATATAATTCCACTTTACCAAGGGGTCCAGTAATATCATAACTCAAATTGAGGGACAATGATAATATTAACATATAGATTTTTCCCGCACAAGTTGTACACAACGAACTACTATTTTATTCCTATCTGAAGATAGTATTAAATAGCAATCACATTATATACTTCTCATGTGAAAAACATACACATCTCATATCTTATATTCTAAAGACACAATGAAAACATTAATGACACAAAACACTATCCATATAATGTTTCATTCATTTAGGTCATGTTCAATATATAAAATGCACATATTTATATATTCATGTTATTAAATGATAATCCTTTATCAACATTTATAGAACTTCAATGTACTTTAATCAACATGACAATATTTCTTGGTAATTAATGTTCCTCCTTAATTACCACGAGTGTGAACATATTTAGTGATTAAATGTTTCTCATCTTAAGAGTTCTATGGTTCAATACCAAGAACATCTTCCTGAACTCTTCCAAAGATATAACATATAAATCTCAAGAAGCATGAATAATAATATTCGTAATAAAATCATGAACTACATATAAATTATCACTAAAAGAAATAACTTTCAAAACACACATCCTTCATAATATGAATCAATATACATGTATAGTTTAAAAAACATCTCTTATATATCAGTATTATTTCAATTTATTGGACATACATTTTTATATTTTATCCACCATATAAGCTTACTCCTATCATTATCAAATATATTGCTTCTATGATTTTTTTAGTTGAATAATATTAAAATTTATTAAGTAAACTCAGTACAAAATACGACATCTTCATTTCATAATACACGCTGTACATGTCCGTGCATTTCGTTTCAACGCAATATTTAGAATTGATAAATAATTTTAATAAAGAGTCCCAATACATCACAGCATTTTTGAAATGTTATTTTCGAGTTGAATATACGTCTATCTTCTTATGTTACTGTACTAAGCTCATGATTCTAAAATTGATACATAACTAGCCAACTAATATCGATAAATAATACATTAACAACATTTTGGCGTTATTTTTTTTTCTGGGAAAAGTGGAAAATCTCCACCAATTTTCATTAAAACAGAAAACTATTACAATATTTCAGATCCGATACCACTTCTCTGGTACCAACTGACATGAAAAAAGAAACATAATTTATAGGTATTTAGACATATACGACTAGTACAACCAAAACATACATATATATAACCTAAACAAACAAACACAGTTTCTGCTCATACAAAATACCGATATTTTTATTAATAACCTAAAACAAAAGAAAAATATCAAATATAACCCTTTAAACTAATTTTCAAATCTAACCTAACCGCCCAAATTTCGGGCGGTCCACCCCCTCCCCTAACCGCCCCATACTTGGGCGGTCCACCCCCCCTCCTAACCGCCCCCCCATCGGGCGATTAGGTACGAATTTTTTTTTTTTTTAATAAACCCCCCCCCCACCCTCTCTACCCTAACTGCCCCCCTACTCTACCCCAGCCCCGCCCGCCCAGCCCCCGCCCCCTGCCGCCCAGCAGCCGGCCACCCCGCCCCTCCCCTCCACTCCACCCGGCCGGCCACCGCTTCCCTCCCTCTATCCGGCCGGCCACCACCACCCCCTCTCTCTCTCTCTCTCGCTTTCTCTCTTAGCCACACTCTCTCTCTCGGCCACCCTCTCTTTCTCTCTCTCTCTCGGCCACACTCTCTCTCTCGGCCACCCTCTCTTTCTCTCTCTCTCTCGGCCACCTTCTCTTCCTCTCGATCGATCGTCTTCGGGTAAGTTATCGTAACTTATTATTTTAATTTTTGTAGGAATTGAAGTGTTAACCGTATGCGGGTTGTTGATTTTCCCGACGCGATTGAATTGTGCGGTTTATGTTAGAAATTAAATTACGGTTTAATTAGGGTTTAGGCTTTAGTTTAAAAATATAATTGTTAAATTGTGCGGGTTGTTGATTTTCCCGACGAGATAGAATTGAACAAAATTAGGAGTTAGGATTTATAAATTATGGTTTACAGTTTAGTTTCCAATTTTTTTTAGAAATTGAGGTGTTAACTACCGTGTGCGGGTTGTTGATTTTCCCGACGCGATTGAATTATTGAAAATTAGGAAGTTGTAAATTACGGCCTAATTCAGAGGGTTTAGTTTAGAAATTAAATTACGGTTTAGCGATATAAATTATGATTTAAGGTACAAAATTAAATTAGGGTTTAGGCTTTAGCGAAATAAATTACGGCCGATTATGTCACACTGGGCGCAGGGCTTGGGGGATTGACGTACTTAGTCTGGTACCAGAGGTGGGGCATGTCCTCGGTATACCTCACGGGTCATTGGGGTGAGACCCTTTGACAGAGGCTTTGTCGTGCAGGGTCGAGAGGTTTTGTGTCTTTCGGACCGATCCAGGCTCGCTAGGTAATTACTTACGAAACTAACATATTTAAAGCATTAAATGTTTATTTATTTTTTCCTAAAAAAAGTTAAAAATACACTTTGTGCAGATTCTTACCAGTATCAGAGGAGTGGCACACAGCTTGGTGTGCATGGCAAAAGAAGGTTGACGAGCAGTGGGATGTACAATGCTCCAGCACAGTGCTCCTATGGTGGAGGACTCCGGCTTTGACGGGCGCCTCATTGGCATGTTGCGCGACAGTGGGGAGAACATAAACTAGCGCGAGATAAAGCCCCCACCAGTTGAGCCCAGAGTCGCTATTTACGCTGATGAGATGCCGCCAACTCCTCCAGGTAATTTGATTTTGTTGTACACAGTCATTTCTTGTTAAAAAAAACTATTCTCATTAATTTGTCTTCTATTCTGTAGTGGATGACTCAAGTTGGGGCTTCCACGAATGGGTGCTGAATAACAATGCGTGGAACGCTTACTACAATGAGCATGGAGTTCCGGTCCAGGTTGGACAAGTAGCAAAAATTTATTATTTATTCAACTTACTACTTATTTGTATGTAGCAAAACTAACATTATTTCCATTAAGGATGGAGCTCCCCCACGACGTGCCACTCCGGAGTTCACTATGGCTGACCTTACTGGAGATTATGCCGGGAATGAGGGACCGAGCCTCCACATACCACGATATCCAGAGGCCAGACAGCACGACGACGAGGCTAGTGGGAGTGGAGCACAGCATGCAGATGCCTATGCATTTGCTATATTCGGCACACCGCCTCCTCCGTCTACGTATCCATCGACCTGGGAGCCATGGGAGGTGCCTACCATGCCGCCCATCCCCCCACTGGTAGAGGATGTCGTTAGGTTTTTTGTTCTTGTAGTCTGATAGCTTTTCTACTATTGTATATTCGGTTTGGACTATTTTATCTTATGTTGCGGACATTTAGATTATGTAGTTTGGATGTTTTTTTGGTGGACTTACCATTTAGATTACATATTTTCCACTGTTTACCACGTTATCCAAATCGACAATCAATACAATAGCCGTATAATCGACAATTATTATAAAAGAATCGACTGTTCTAACGTCAAACGACGCATCCACATTCAACCAAATTTTATTTAAAATTACAATAAAAAAAAATCATTTTCATATAAAAATTACAATAGAAAAACTATATCTTACAAAAATAATATAAACTTATCAGAAATATATATCTTAATATATCTTTGTATATGTTGTAAATATATCTTAATAAAAAGATATCTACAAAAAAAAATATTTAATATAACTATAAAAAAAAATATATCTTATAAATATATCTTAATGAAAAGATATTTACAAAAACAAATATATCGTAAAAAATATATATATCTTATAAATATATCTTACTAAAAAAAAATCATAACATATCTGTAAAAAAAAAAAAAACATATTGCTAACCGCCCGATGGGGGGGTGGACCGCCCAAGTATGGGGCGGTTAGGGGGGGGGGGTGGACCGCCTGAAATTTGGGCGGTTAGGTTAGATTTGAAAATTAGTTCAAAGGAGGGGTTATATTTGATATTTTTCTTTTGTTTTAGGTTATTAATAAAAATATCGGTACAAAATACATAAAACTGACAAATATCACTAATTTGCAAAACAGCCCCTATCAACTATGATAATTAAAAGAACTCCCAAATGCACTAAGTCTTCAGCCTTCATCATCTTCAATGGAATTGACAGGAGCAGATCCAAGATTTTTGTCAGGGGAGGAAAAAAAGTATCGAATCAAGTTTAAATACCTAATCGGGTTTAAATCCATTAACCAATTTGGTACTCGATAAAAAAATAATGTTTTAACTTATACTTTTCAATGCTTTGACTTGTAATTTCTGATGCTCTGACTTATAATTCTAATTACTAATCAAAATTTAACAAATTTATTTCAATTTTAATTCTAAATTTAACCCAAATTACAAATCAAACGTTCAAAGAGAGGCAAATTTTTTTTCAGAAAGAAGACAAAGTCAGTCGAAACTGATAAATCTCCACTAAAACTCAAAATCCAAGAGAGACAGCTGCCCCCCTTGAACCACCTAGGTCCGCCCCTGGAAATTGATCTCTAGACCAAGCATAGAAATTGTACCTTGCACATCCTCCATACCACTGATAAGTGAACTTCCTAACAAGTCCTTGACAAGGTAACATGTACATTAGTTTATCATTTGATTCATATTTCTGGTTCCTACACTAAAATTGGGCAACTGAAATAATCCGTGTACCTAAACTTTTAAGACTTTTGACAGTCCTCCTGAATATTACTATATTCCTTTCAAGCTACAAGTTCCATAAAACTGCCCCTCCAATGAGCGAGTCCGGATCCCCCTAAAGTAACTCAATCTTAGAGTTTTGGATTGACATCTCGGGATTTGAATTCGTTGTCGAGATATGTGCGCTCACTTCGGAAATAAATTTTCACGGATTCGAATCGGACGGTTCCGATTTAAAATCCAAAAGTTGAGTTACTTCCCTGGATTCGAATTCCCAATTAGCTCTATCAAAACTACATTTTGACGTTATTTAATTCATAAACTATTAAATATGAGACCAAAAGACATATTTCGTTCAATTCGAAGCGAGAGACAAACGGCGCAACTCAAAATCTTACATCCGAATAAATAAAGTACAGCCCAAGATTTTTTATCCAAATAAATAACTAAAAATATAACAGACCATATCTGGAATCTTAACCATAAAGGCTATAAAATGCATTGCATATTTGCATCTGATCTCTTATTATTTTATTATATTTATGCAATTTGATCGACTCCGCTCGAATTTTTTTACATGAACCCGATCCGTGTAACTTGATTACTTATTAATTATTTATTTATTATGCAATAAATCTTAATTTAGTAATAAATTTCAAATTAAATCTATCAAAAGACATAAATGGGTCCCGGTCCGAAATATGTCAAAAATAATAAAACTCGTATCCAACCCAAACCGGATAGAATCCGTATCTCCTCATGTTATTAACATCTGAAATATAATTATTAAATTCAGACTGTTCTTTAACTGTAACACGAATCTTAAAACAAACTTTTATATCTACAATAGACATCAAATTCTTTTTTATCTAACTAAGACTGAATTTAGATCGTTCTTTTTCTATAATTGACTCAAATATCTGAGGGATACGGATTCAACCGGATAGACTTAGGTCAGGTCAGATCGGGTCGAGTTACAAATTGACACCGGAATCAGGCCACAACTTGCCACCGGAATCAGACCCCTACCGAATCAGGTATGGGTTATATGGTAACCTTATGTTCAAGCATTATCAATTCTATTTCACATAAGTTGTTCTTAAAAATTAATTTCTTAATTGAAAGAGTGTTGAAACAGTACTTCTGCTATTTATAAAAAAAAAAAAAACTTAAGAAAGAAAAAAGGGAAAAATTATGTCCTTCTTAAACTAATTTTTTATTGCTCTAAAATATTAAATACTATTCCGAATAATGTCTTGTTGTCACTTTTCTTGTCATTCCTTCACTATGTTTTAATAACAACTTTTCTAATACTATTTCGTACATTGTCAATTTTATTTTTAATATTAAGTAGATTCATCAATTTTATTCTTACCTTTAAAAGTGGAAAGCATGCCATGAGGGGAAAAAGAAGAAGATAATTTTAAGAAGTCCCTGTTTTTTTTTAATTTAAAAAACACAAAAACCAACATTGGCGAGTACCAAAATAAACTTGTAATGACATCTTAGATTGAAACAATAGGTCTTATAACAAAATCATCTAACACCAACTATATATAGACAACCTCATGTTTTATCTAAAACAGGCTAAGTTACTTGAATTATTCATATTTGGTTCAAATTTGTTATTCAAGTCATGCATGAGTTAAATTATTGACTTATTATGCTGTAATTCTATTTTATTTTTCTATTCTATTCTTTGTTTGACAACTTACGTGTGAAGTATGCTTCTTACTCCACCTTTTTTTTTCACAATATTTAATCAAATATGACCTTTTAACGTATTAAATACATATTTTGAAATAACCGAATAAGTATCGAAAACACAAGCAAGATAGCTGGTTTTTAATCAAATAAAAATACATATAATTGTTTTTCGTCGTGATTTGTTTCTACAGAATTAATTCCGATTAAACTTTGATTAAAATAAAAATTTAAGGAAACATGAGGCATCTTTATATGCTAGTGCCACAGCCATGATAAATATCAAAGTAACCCTATAAATATCAAATTATGCATAATTTCAACAAAATTAATTAGTAATTAATTATGCATGCCCTGACCGAACCGTTCACCATGATCTTTGTATTAAAATGTGTTTGGAGACAAAATTTTATATTTTTTGAAATTTTTTTCCTATTTTTTTAGATAGGTACAAAATCATTATTTTGGATGGTCCAAAATTTTCTGAAAACAATGATTTTGTACCTATCTAAAAAATTAGTAAAAAAATTCAAAAAAAAATATAAAATTTGGTCTCCAAGCACATTTTAATACAAAGATCATGATGAATGGTTCGGATCGACTGTTCAGACTTTGAAAATAAAAATAAGAATGTGGAGCATAATTGGAACACAACCAATGGTGCATTTTAACTTATTTGGTTTTGACACAATCTTACGTGACTAATTATTCTAATATTGTTTCTCTATTTTAACTTATTTTGTAATATTTTTTTTTTTAGCATTTTTTCTATAAATTAAGTTAAAATCTAAAAAATTAATTAAACATGACTAGTCATATTTGATCACATCACATTTGATCTTCACTAAATCTATTAGTATTGATAAAATATACTATTCAATATTTTAGATTTTTTATTATATTTAAGTAACTAAGTACTTCATGTAAGGAGGGCAAATTCGTCCTAAAATGCATTATTTTGATCTGTAAGGAGGCGCAAAGGAAGTGTGGTTAAGGAGGCAAAAAAACAGACTTAGCTAAGAAAGTCGGTAATCTAAACTAAGACACACCTGTTCAGAGAGATTAAGCATCTAAGGAGCTTTAAAGAAGGCTAAGGATCTCTGTCGAACATGTCCACGATGTTTATTCCATTTATTTTAATTATTTTAATAAGATAATAAGAGAATGAGAGCTTTGGTTTGATCATAAGGATAATTTCGATAATTCACAAAATAAAGTAAATGAAAATCACATTACTCAATTTATTTTAATTCGAGATATTCAGTATTTGGCGCCATATTAGTATAATTGTATTTTTCTTATTTCTTGCTCTAATTACTAAAGTGACGTTGACAAACATTCATTCCCACTAAGTAACCAAGGATTTGGAAGAAATTTAATAAATTGACAATTAAAATATCAGAACAATATCTTACAAGCTTTAGATAATAGGATATAATCCTCCCCCTCTTTGGCAAGCTAGTAAAAGTAAAGTAATAGTTTAAGTACATTTTTTTTAATCCGTTGATATTTGGTGATGAAACAAGGTGAAAAAAAAATAATGTTAAAAAGTTGGGAAAATAAAAATTGAGGAATAAAAGAAAAACATAATAAGTTATTTTCATAAGAGGCCAAAATCTAAGTTATCTGCATTATTAGAAGTTATGTATAGTCTTTTTTTTTATCAAAGAATTTATGTATATTTTAAAAAGAATACATTTTTATATGTCAGTGTTATTTCAATTTATTGGAAATACATTTTTATCTTTTTATCCACCATAAAATATTTCTCTTATCATTATCAAATATATGGCTTGTATGAATTTTTCTGTTTTATAACGAAAGGTCAACTTATGCTGCATGTTCTATTTTAATCCGTTGATAAGAGAATAAAAATGTGGCGTTTTGGATCTCTTGTCGATTGACTCTTACTAAGTTATTGGCACATATCAATTTGAATCGAATAATATTAAATTTATGACGCAAACTCAGTACAAATTGCGACATCATCATTTCATAATATATTCAGATTGCTGCATATCGATGAGTACGGCTAATATGTTTTTGGTAGCATTTCAGTATATATGCTTCCAATTCAAAATCTATCTGATCAGCTTTAAACGAAAAATTCATACCGTTCAAACTGATCTTCTTTAAGAGAGTTTCATTTGGATATAATTTTTTTTATTTTTGAATTCATTTAGTATCAAGTCAATCAGTCAAAAGATGAAGATTTGTGCGTATATTGATGCATTATTAGTATGTCAAAAAAGACCAACTTTCAAAATCATATTGAGCTATATTTTACTCAACATTTCGAATATAAAATTTTAAAATTTTACTCGTAAGTATTTTGGCCGAAGTGCTTATAAAAACATGTTAGCCGGATTTCATAACGATAATCAATTAACAACAATTAATTTAGCGATGAATCCATTAATAATTAAATATAAGACCAAAGGACATATTTCGTTCAATTCGAAGCGAGAGACAAACGGTACAACTCAAAATCTTACATCAAAATAAATAAAGTACACCCCAAGATTTTCTATCCAAATAAATAACTGAAATTTAACCGACCATGTCTGGAATCCTAAACATAACATAACATAACAATGCATTGCATCTCTTCTCGGATTCTCAATGAATAGGGTCGAAACATTATTATTTTATTACTTTTTTCAATTTGATTCGATTCGGCTAAAAAAAATTGATCTAATTCGACACAATCCATATAACTTGATTACTTATTAATTTTTATTTATAATGATACTGTTTAATCTTAATTAGCGTGTAATAAACCTTAAGTGGTAATAAATTTCATATTAAATCCAACAGAAGACAAATAAATGGGTCCTCGAACCGAAACAGGTAAAAAAATTTAGACCCGTACCCAACTCATTTAATTAATTGGATAGACTAAAAGTCTAAGATCGGGTCGGATCAGTCGACCCGTTCAAGTCAAGCCAGAAATTGACACCCCTAATCAGACCATAAATGTTGTTCCGTTCGGGTAAGATCATTTGACTTTTTACTAAATGTATTTGAAACTTCCACAAAATTTTATATACATGTATCATACTCATGAAGTTGATGAATTTTAACAGTTTGAATTTGTCATTTGAAAATAATTCGATAGATTTGTAATGTGCCTGGACACCATACACAGTGTCAATTCTGGGAGGATATATGGGACAGTAATTGTAGTTTAGCAACTAGGTACCCTATAGTTTATCAACAATGTAGTAACAAGCATATTTTATTAAGAGAGGTAGTAGAATCCCAAGGTAGCAGGGTTCAGTTTCGACGACCTTTAGAAGGTTATGATCTCTTGGAATGGCTTGAAATATTACATATTGTTAGCACTATATCCTTCACATCTAGCCAGGATCAACTCCTATGGAGATGGGACCACACAGGGAAGTTTACTACTAAATCTATGTATACATTTTTGAACTTTAGAGGGATTTTGCCTTTAGCACCAGATCTGATTTGGTGGAGTATACCGGTTCCCCCAAAAATTAGGGTGTTCATGTGGTTACTAGCCCATAATACTATCTTAACCAAAGACAATTTAGTTATTAGAGGGTGGTCTGGAGACCCAACTTGCCAATTTTGCCCTTATCCTGAAAATGTCACACATTTATTTCTGACCTGCTCTCTAGCTCAGCAAGTATGGTTCTGGTTGGGCCAAAGTCAGAATTACATGCATACATGGGTTCATTTTGTAGATATTGTCAACTTTGCTCTGAAATTACCAATAATGAAGAAAATAGGTTTTTTAGTTGTATTAAGTGCTGTTTGCTGGACACTTTGGAAACATCGGAATGCTAGCTGTTTCAATAGGGATAAAATTAGCTCTGCTCGTACACTAATATTCCAAATTAAATCCTTGTTATGCTATTGGTCAGGTAATGTTAAGACCGAAGTACAGGAGGCGATTGTAGAATGGTTGCCTGTGATGGAGGATGCTATTCCTTTAGCACACTACATGCCTTTGGAGTTGGTAGTTTCCCAGCCACAAGAGCCCCCTCCTCTACCATGAAGGCTGGAGTACTACACTTTTTACATCTAGACTACTATTTCAGCCCCAAGTTGTGTGGCTTAGTTCTTGCTTTTTTATCATACTTTTGGAGTTTAGCTCTAGTTCAGGCATGGCTCAGTTGTTTGAGATTATGTTTACTTCTTGTTTTTGCTTGGATGTTTAGATCATATGTCGATCGTGTTTAGATCTGCATTACCAGATATCTCATTCCCTGTCACTATGTAATTATAATTTCATATCAATGAAATGGGCTTTGCCTTTTTAAAAAAAAAGATTTGTAATGTGCACATCACACCTTAACTTTGCTCATTATATATATATGTCACAAACGTCATGTTTACACTGTTGATGCATTGGTTAAGGTTTTTTTATCATGATTGGTTGCTATTAAAGTTGAAGAGGATTAGATCCCTTGTAAATTGTAATACAAGTAGTTTAAGGTTTTTTTCTTTTTTTCTTTTTGAACAAAACCAAGAAGTGTCTGTTTTATTCAATAAACAGTAGTTTAATCTTACAAAACATATCTTAGTATCTAAATTAATCGTTTAGTACCTCTTCGGTAAGATAGTGGGTTGAAGAAAAGTGAAATTTGAAATAAAGTTGTATTTTACACTATTTTCATTGTATTTAGTTGAAAGTGAAAGAGTATCGGTAAATTAATCAATTTTATCTCTTAAAGAAAATTAATTTTTCCACTTCACCATTCTAATGGAATAAAGAATTAAGTTTATAGAGGAATAAATGAGGGACCTTCTTATAAAAAGCAGCAGTTTGACTGCAAAAATGCAAATTCAATTTCACTTTTCTCAGCTGGAATAGAGGATCTATTCTAATCAATTTCCCAATTAATTCCCAACTGAACAGGCTCCTAACGAATACCAAAATAAAATAATAATGACATCCTAGATTGAAACAACAACCGATGTATAACAAAATCATCCTAAGTTAATACCAATTATATACATGCAACCTCATGTTTAATCTAAAATTACTCGAGTTATTCTTATTTGGTATTTGTTATTAAAGTCATGCATAACTTTATCTTACTTTATTAAAGTCATGTAACTCTTATCTTACTTTTCTATTTTATTCCTCCTCATCTAGCAACTTATGGGTGAAGTATGCTCCTTACATTATCTTTTACTTTACAATAAAAAATATTATATTTTGAAATAACCGAATAAGCATCGAAAATACAAGCAAGAAATAACTGGTTTTTAATCAAATAAAAACTCATACGCATCCTATCAACTTCGCATTTCATATAATTGCATTTCTTCGTGATTTGTTTCTAAAGAATTAATTTCGATTAAACTTTCATTAAAATATAAAATTAAGGAAATATGAGGCATCTTTATATGCCACAGCCATGATAAATATCAAAGTAACCCTATAAATATCAATTTCTGCATAATTTCAACAAAATTAATAAGTAATTAATTATGCATGCCCTGACGGAAAAAGTGGTCACACAATTATTTTTTTAGTTTTCTACTTTATATCTCATCAAATATGACCATGTGAGATAAACCATAATAAATACCGAGTGTAGTTTTTTTTTTTTTTATATTAAAACAGGAATTTCAAACTTTTTACTTGTCCAAAATTTATCTTTGCTTAAATTCTCTCTAGATGCTATATCTTTTTAGGATGCACTTTCTTTATATTAATGATCATTGAATATTTATTTTCTTTCCATTACTAAAAGGTTTAGTGAAATCTTTAAGAACTAACTAATATTTCATTTTTTTTCCAAATTTAAAAAGTATAACTAGGTAGAGGAAAGAACGTAAATTATAATTTACAATTTTATTCTTACTATGTTATTAAAGCATATACAAATTCAAAATAACAGCTCTCGGAAAATAATCTGCAACAAAAGCATAAGATTTGTCGAGCATAATAATCATATGCTTTTATTGTTTTTTTTTTTTTTTTCAAATGATGTTGTTTTGAATTTGTATATACTCTAGTAACATAGTAAGAATAAACTAATTATATTGAATTTGTTAACAAAATGATAATATTATAAATTTATTTTTATATTTATTATATGAACTATATATATTCAAACAACATTGATGTACAACTAGATATGCATGGGTTGATTTTTCTTTTGTTTTTTCTTTATCAAATTAGATAATGATCTAGTTAGGGGTGTTCATCGGTTCGGTTCGGTTAAAACCGAACAAAAATAGCTAAACCAAAGTTTTATTCGGTTTTCAAAATTAGAACCGAATCAACCGAATTAAATCAGCGAACTGAAAAAACCGAACTGAATTTTTTTTTCAGTTTATTCGGTTAAACTGAAATAACCAAAATTAGAGAGAAATAGATCGATAGGGAGAAATAACCCAAATAACCAAGAAGGAAACGAAAAAAAGAGGAGAAATTAAAATGGGAGAACAAATTCAGTGGGTGATAGATAAAAGAAAAATACAAAGAGAGAGTGAGTGATCAATTTTTTTAAAAAAAAAAGCAAGGAAGAAAGACACAAAGAAAAAGAAGTAGATAAGAAAGAACGAGACAGCAGGGAGAGAGATGGAGCAGGAAGTAGGGAAAGAGAAAAGAGGTAGTGGGGGTTTGGTGGGACCCAACTGGAGAGTGAAAAGTAAAATTAAAAAAGGAAAAGAGAAGGTGGGAGAATGAAATTGAAGTCGGAAGTGTGAAAATGAACCGAAAAGAGGAGCGATTATTGGCGACTTCATTCGAGAGATCCGGTTGGTTCGGTTCAGCCGGATTTTAGATTTTATAAACTGAACTAAATTAAATAAACCAAATTAAATGAAAAATGAAACCGAACTGATTCATTTAAACCGAAAAACCAAACCATTTAAATCAAATTTTCTCGATTCGGTTTAAAATCAAATAAACCGAACCATTTGAGCACCCCTAAATCTAGTAACGAATAATTTATAGTAACTAATAATAACAAAGAATGTATATAGTAACTAATAAATGGTATTTAAGCATCAGATTGCATAATCTCCTTGAGAACAAAAATGACAGTTGAAAGAACTATGTACACAAGGTAAAACTGAGGTCCGGATCTCCTAAAGTAACTCAATTTTTGGGTTTTGGATAGGATCATCCGAATCGAATCTGTTGCTCGAGATCATCTCAGAATTCAAACCTGTCTCTCGGAATGCATGCGCTCCACTTTAGTTGGATAGTTATGAATTCGAATCAGACGGTGCAAATCCAAAACTCAATTTTTGAGTTACTTCACTAGATCTGAATTCGTAAAACTATCCATATAGTTAAATTTGTTTTGAAGTTGTTGCGCTAAAATAAACAATTATTATTCTAATATTAGCACTCCAATTCCCCAAAGCTAAGCCATCGGGAAGACGGGAACCCTGTTGCTCATTTATAATTAAGAATCAGGGATTTTTTTATTTTATTTTAACCCGTCCATAAATATGAAACCCTTTATATGAAATGATTTCCCTATCCTTGTGCTGACAGACCACCAAAAATATTATCTCAAATTCTCCAGTCCAATTTACAATTCATCAACACTAAAATTATGGGTTGATGTAATTCGATAATAAAGAACTAAAAGTTTGTTTTACTGGTACATAAAGTATCAGCAAAGCTGGACCAACCAACAAATTATTATATTTGTTTGCTGTACGTTTTTTATGCAAGATATTTCCTGTTATCAAAAATATTTTTTGCATACAAGTCCATCTCTTTATATATATATATTTTGTTTTCTCCCATGCCAATTGTAAGGTCGGTACAAAAACGGTCACATTATACAAAGGACTACCGTCTACCGTGCCAGTGACATTTTATCAAGTCGCCACTTCTTCTTGGCCATTAATTTACTCGCTGTATATTTTAGGCCAGCTATCATCTTAGAGACACAATCCTCTGTCCCGTGTAACGAGTTACTAGAATAGTTCTCAATTTATGGCGGGCTCTGCTTAATACTCTGAACTTTGAGGGCCACGATGCAGTGACTCTTTACAGAGGATGTTTCAAAAAATATTGATACAGAAGATTGAGAACGACATGTAGAATAGTCGTTAACTACATTTCATCAAATATTCCAATAATTCACTAAAATCACTAGTGCCTTTCACACAAGTCCATGCCCAAGTCAACCGAAATTCGCTTCATCTGAGATATCTCAAAGTTTGCGTGACTCTACGGAAAATCGCAACCATTAAATAAGTTCTACACGAATCTCGAAGCACAAATAGTACTGGCCCCCGTGCTATCCCCAAATAGGCACCGGACACGTAGGTCACGCAAAAGTTGAGATATCTCAGACGATACGGACTCAGTCAACCGTCCACCTTCCCAGTCAATACAGGAACAAACATGTAGCTATCTGCGTGTCTATCACTCAATATTCCCACTCAACTAGTGCGTGTGAACAAAAACAGAGCATAATTTTATAGTCCACTAATTAGCCCCTTACCTTCCCACACGCGCACATACCAATCAAATCTATCTCCAATGGAGGCATTTCGTCGAACACCTCTCCTCCTTTCCCTTCTGCTCTCCCTTCTCTCTACTGCTACTGCTACCTCTTTCAAACCAAACATGTCTTACTACATAGACTGCGGTGCCACAGCGGCCATTGATTTCTCCAATGACTCCCCTCCTCGCATTTTTAAAGCTGATGATGATTCAAACCTCCTATCTGACAAAAACAGTATCTCTCTTTCAAATCCAAACAATCCCTCCACAGTCTCTCTCTATTCCACTGCTCGTGTATCTTCCTCCAGTTTCACCTACAATTTCAAAATGGACGCCAACACTCCTAATGTGCTCCGCCTCCACTTTCTCCCCTTTTCATCTCAATCTTATGACTTATCAACTGCCAAGTTCAGTGTACATGCTCTGAACTACATATTGCTCGACAATTTCACCGTCTCTGATACAGCTTCACCCACCATCAAGGAGTTCTTTCTTTGGACAGATTCTACCAACTTGGAAGTCCAGTTCATTCCTCAGAGCAAGTCAATTGCTTTTGTTAGTGCTATAGAAGCTTTCACTGCCCCACAAGAGATGCTTAGTGACCCGAACCCAACTCTCATCGGCGACGCTGCAAAACCAATAAATGGGCTCTTAGGAAACCAGGTACTGGAAAACATGTACCGGGTAAACATGCCAGGCCCCTTGATCACCCCGGAGAATGATACACTGTGGAGAACTTGGTTTACTGATGACCCTTACATTCATTATGCTGATGCCTCTATTAAAAAAAAAGTGTCTACGAGCCTAAACTATGATCCTTCACAAGGGAGCTCAGAGGAGATAGCCCCAGATGCCGTTTATAACTCGGCACGAATAATAAACGTCTCCGATGTTCAGTTCATCTCCAATCCTGGTTTTAACATCAACGTCACATGGGGTTTCAGAGTAGACTCAGGGTATCAGTATCTTATCCGATTACATTTCTGTGATATTATATCAGAGACCAATAGCCTGGATAATAATAGCCTTGCTTTTACAGTCTATATCATGGATTATTTAGCTCTTAAAAATAACCTGAAAATATATGATCATACAAACTATCCACAGGAGCCATTCTATATTGATTTTATTGCACAAGTTACAAGTGCACAGAACATAACTGTGAGCATTGGTCTGGATAAGACGGGTAGTACCAAAAAAAATGCTTTGCTTAACGGATTGGAGATTTTTAAAGTAAATAATCTCACGACCAATTCTCGAACCCATAAAAAGAATCATCTAGCTGTTATTCTTGGAGCCACTATTGGTGGTGTCATTGTCATAGCCCTGATATTGTCATTTATTGTTGTTGTCTCAATTAAGAAACAACACCAAAAGCATACACCAGATGTGAAGGAGACGTCGCACCTATTGTTGTCTCCTATGACCGGAGGTGTCAATTCAATTGATAATTCCAGCAAATCGGGTGGCGCAACAACCATTGGTGCATCACCTAGAGTTGATCTCGGATTGCTCATCTCCTTTGCTCAAATTAAAATGGCGACAGACAACTTTGACGAAAAAAACCAAATTGGAGTAGGCGGATTTGGGAAGGTCTACAAGGGTGTACTAAGCAACGGAGTTGAAGTTGCGGTGAAACGAGCCTCATCCCGATCCCAACAAGGTTTTCCTGAATTCCAGACAGAGATTGAAGTTCTATCTCAAATTCGTCACCGTCACCTTGTATCGCTCATAGGATACTGCGATGAGCGCTCAGAGATGATTCTCGTGTATGAATACATGGAGAAGGGTTCATTGAGAAATTATTTATATGGCAATGAATCTCCATCTCTATCATGGAAGCAAAGGCTAGAGATTTGCATTGAAGCGGCCAAAGGCTTGCACTACCTCCATACCGGCTACTCACAAACCATCATACATCGAGACGTAAAATCAACCAACATCCTTTTAGGAGAGGGTTATTTGGCGAAGGTGTCAGATTTTGGTCTATCAAAGCTGGGTGCCTCTATAGGCGAGACGCATGTCAGCACTGCTGTCAAAGGTACATTTGGATACCTCGACCCAGAATACTTCAAGACCCAAAAGCTAACTGACAAGTCCGATGTGTATTCCTTTGGTGTGATGCTGTTGGAGGTGCTGTGTGCAAGACCTGTAATAGATCGATCCCTGGCAAGTGAGGAAATAAACTTGGCTGAATGGGCGTTGATGTGGCTAAGTCGAGGCCAATTAGAAAAAATAATTGATCCAAGGCTTGTTGGAGAGGTAAACGAGAATTCTCTTAGGAAGTTTGGGGAGATAGCTGAGAAGTGTTTGCAAGAATATGGGATGGATCGACCCGCAATTGGAGATGTTTTATGGAATTTGGAGTATTGCTTACAGCTTCAAGAGACGTGAGCCGTATGAGGATAGCGGCACTTCTGAGGCACACTTCCCATCTTCCCCGTTTGTCAGAAGGATGCATTCAAGTGTAGTCAGCCATGGAACTGCAACTGCAGGTGAGAGCTGCTCAGATATAACAAATAGTAATGTCTTCTCTCAATTAATCTCCGGTGAAGGCAGATGATTTTCTTTTCTTCTCTCTCCTTAATTTTTAAGATTAAAGAGGCAAAGTAGCTCTCAAGTTTTCCTTTTTTGTTTTATCTAAATCTAAAGAAATTGCCTGTTTATATTAATTCAATCAAGTGTATTATGTATGATAATGTTTCCATATTGTGGTTGTTTATATTATGTATTGTTATATGACTCGAAATGTCGCTTGAAATTAATTTCTCCAAAATTATATGGATCTGTGAATACATAGCATGAAGCAACAGGCCTCCAATTAAGGAAATATGCTCTGGCTTGGAACAAGTCTAATCGTCCTATACTGATGTGCCAATAGAATTGTATAAAAGTCTAATGTGTGCCAAGAAAATACATATTCCTTGAATGATCAATAATTTAATAATATGATTTTAATTAATTAGGATACTTACACTAACAATGTAACGTCCAAATTTTAATAGAACAACTTTCATATTTATGTAATTATGTTTATATGGATGTCATTAAGTCTATGTATAATGGGACCCAACAACCACTTCTTGTTAATAAATATTAGAGAGAGAGAGAGAGAGAGAGAGAGAGTGTGTGAGAACGTTGCCGTGCAAAAACTGTTCTGTGCCGATAAATAGGGACACTGTATAACTGAAGATATGACTGGGCCGAAAGTTCTTCTGGGTCCATTATAGAAGTTAGTTCTGGAGCGTCTATTGGGCCTTATCTCTGGTGTTACTTTTTTTTTTTTTTTTTTATGTTTCAAGAAGTTTGATTCTCTTGCCATTGAGATGTGGTTGTTGGTAAAGTAATTTCATCATAAGCAAATACTATTGGAGACAAATTGAGATTAATTTTCGTATTTTTAATGCATTGTGTATAACAATATAGTTTCAATTTTAGTTTGCCAGTTACCAAATTGTGACGTGTGAAAATGAAAATGCAATTGAATAACAATTTATGTTGTAATTGCTTAGTTACATCTCAGCATATGGAGGAGAATACATCTTGCGATACAGAGACACAATAAACCGAGAAAACCAGACGAGATCCTAATGCAGTAACAATTGACTAAGAGCAGTTGCTAACATTAGTTCATAC
Organism: Carex kokanica; assembly: GCA_025461125.1. Classification (NCBI taxonomy): domain Eukaryota; kingdom Viridiplantae; phylum Streptophyta; class Magnoliopsida; order Poales; family Cyperaceae; genus Carex; species Carex kokanica. Next base: position 69,341 of record JAJGRX010001488.1, on the reverse strand, counting down.
ATGGACAATATTGCACAAGCAGCGGACTTCTCAATCTTTACTTGCATTGTAGATCAAGGGCTCGGGATTCATTATTCATATAGCATCTTCATTACTCCATACATGTTCATAGTTCTTTTGATTTCAATATGGCAACCCAACCAAAACCTCACAATTCAAGGGACGGATTTTGCAAGATGCAAGGTTCATTTGGGCCTTGTATAACTTGGACTTTTGCAATACTGATGTAAATTTTCTGGTGGAAGTATCAAGTATAATCTGCATACTGTAATTAAAGTTTCGTTTAGTCTTAATTAAACTCATAATAAAAAGTTCTTAAGATATGTGATTTTTCAACAAGGACACATCCTTAATTTGACAAATATGTTTTGAATGACTTGGGAACGTAACTGAAAGTATCATGTTATGCCTAAATTTCTGATAAACTTTACCAATTGCAAACTACCCAAAAGAAGGGGCATCTTCTTAGAGCTCGCAAACCGCCAGGGAATTCTAGAATCCCACTTCTGAATTCAAATCCGGAAAAATTGGCAAGGATGTGCCATCATTCAATCCAAACCGTCCGATTTACTATATTTCGGATCATAACTCCGAAACCATGCTGCTAGAATCATAGCTTTAGAGAACATTAATAATTAAATGAAGAGGGTTCAAATGCCTCTATTTTTTGTGCTTCCACCGTAATAACTCAAAATTTAAAACTTAAAAAGTCAAAATAAAACCGTGATCTTTGTTATTTTTTCTATGTGCTCATAAAAAATTATCACATTTCGATTTTGTTTTTATGTGAATAAAAAAGTTGAAAAATCAACGTCTATAAATTATCTACATTAGTGCGTTTTTTACAAGCTCTTGATAACAACCATAACAAAATTGAAATGTCATAATTTTTTACACATGCATAGATAAAATAACATATATCACATCTAACGGTTTTAGTTTAACTATTTAAGTTTTAAATTTTGATTTAAATTTTTTTTTAAAATTTGATTTAAATTTTTTTTTTAAATAAAAGCACAGTGGAGATACAAAAAATAAAGACATTTGAACCCTCTCTTAAATGAAACATACCGTAAAAGGATGGTATAGTCCTTAGCTACCAGATAGCTTTGGACATGTATGCATTCTTTCTTGTCGTTTTGTTATATATGGTAATAACTTTTAAGGCGCTCATTAGTGCTTAAGCCTTTATTGTTTTATCTCAAAATCTAGATTTGTAGTGTGGTGTGAATGCTATTCGTTGTCAGTGTTTTTTTTTCTTTTCTTATAATCAAAACCATGCAATTGTATTTATATATTAATGAATATCAGAAATATGGATTACCCAAATATTAGTGCAAATGTATTAATTGTCTTGTATATATTGATATATAGATATAGATTTAAACTATCCAAATACTTGTTGAATTACACCTAACACTCACTTTTACCCATGAGTCAGATTTAACTCTTAATTTCTTGATTTCTCTTGAACTAACTGACAGAATAATTATAAACATTTTGGTGAGTATTTAACAGAATTTATAAGTTCATTATCAACATTGATAATCCAAATTTGTTTACTTTAATCAAAGCCCAATATGAAATTATTATTATTTTTCTATAGAAAATAACAAGTTCAAATTTGAATTATATGAAATAAATTGGCTATTTCGTGCTCAGATGAAAATAAAAAATAAAAAATATGAGCTCATAGGCGATAAATAACATGCATGCCCAAACTGAAAACTGAGCTTGTATGTAGTCATTGCTCTCGTAAATAAGGTAAATTTAATCAAGATGTAAAAAATTATGAGATTGGTGAGGAAACTTAAAAAAAGAAGAAGAAGATTGAAGATACATGGAACGTAACTGAAGGGCTAGAATTGGCAAGAAATTGTGGTGAGGTGCAATGCAATCATGAATATGTCACAAACACCATGTTCCCAACGTTGGTGCATTGGTAAAGGTATTTTGATCATGATTGGTTGACATTAAAATTGAAGAGGTCCTCGTAAAATCCATTTCATTTTTTGATAAAAAAAAACTAATTTCTCTACTTCACCGTATTAATGGAATAGAGAATTAGTTCAGAGAAACGAAGGAGGAACCTCCTTGTAAAATACAGTGGTTTGACAACGTACAAAAGTTCAAACTATATTTCACCTTTTTCATTAATTTTCATAGTTCCACTCAATTTTTTTCTTTCGGCTGGTCAATTCCTCAATTATTTTATGACCAAACAAGCTCCTAGCAAGTACCAAACGACTTTTAATGACATCCTAGACTGGAACAACAACCGGTCTATAACAAAATCGTGCAGGGTTAATACCAACATTATATATTCTTTTAGCTGATGTAGCACATTCTCAGAGTAGCAGGGTCAAATTTAAAATTATATTGGTAGGGATGGATTTTTTTGAGTGGACTGAAATACTTTTTATTTTTAGCTCTACTTCCTTTACACTTTCATATGATCAAATCTTTTGGAGATGAGAGCATTCAGGGCAGTTTTCTACTCATTCTATCTATCGTTCATTGAATAATGGTGGGATACACCCTTCAAGTGCTATGCTCTGGTGGCATTACCAGTTCACTAAAAATAAGAATCTTTATGTGGTTAATTGAGCATAATAAAATTTTGATTAAAGACAATTTGCTGACCAAAGGTTGGAATGGTAATCCTATCTGTTTTTTCTGTCCAGAACATGAATCGGTAGACCACCTATTTTTACTTTGTCCTCTTGCACAAAAAATCTGGTTCTGACTCGGTAAATCTCAATTGATAATGACTTAATGGCATACTTGGCAGGATATGTTTCACTGTGCTGTGTGCTTAACTTCCTTTGATAAAATAGGGTTGCTAATCATCTTAAGTGCGGTTTGTTGGTGTATATGGAAGCACAGGAATGATGTTTGTTTCAACCAATGTGTGCCTAATAATGCTAGATTCTTGATTTTGAATATTAAATCTATTTGTTTGTATTGGGCAGGTACCATGTCCCAGAGGGTGAAGACGGCCATGGGGGAATGGTTGCCGATATGTGAAGCTTTAGATCAGTTTCTGCCGTTGGATATGGTACCTTATAAAGCTCCAGGGGAAGGCGGAAGGCCAAAAGAGGTGGGTGGCACCTCCTCAGTGCAGTCATAGTTGTTAATGCTTTTCCAATATCAATTTTGCTCATTAGTGTTAATTAGCCTTAGCCCTTTGTTAAGTGGCTTAGTTTTAGCCAACTTTACTTACTTTTGGCGCCTAGTTGTTAATACTATTTGGTTATGTTTTGAACTATATCTTGATTTATTTGGTTATGTTTTGAACTATATCTTGGTTTGGTTCTCTGTTGTAGAGAGCAGTTAAAAACCAATGAATACTGTAATTATATATTTCAGCAATGAAATGGGCTAATAGCCTCTTAAAAAAAAAAAATACCAACATTATATAGACAACCTCATGTTTTATCTGAAATAGGCTATGTTACTTGAATTATTTATATTTGATTCAAATTTGTTATTCAAGTCATGCGTGTATTAAATTATTAATTTATTCTATTGTATTCCTCATTTAACAACTTATGTGTGAAGTATGCTCTTCACTCCACCTTTTTTCTTCACAATATTTAATCAAATATGACTTTAAACATCTTAAATACATATTTTGAAATAACCGAAAGTATCGAAAACACAAGCAAGATAGCTGGTTTTTAAGCAAACAAAAATAGATATAATTGTAGTTTGTCGTGATTTGTTTCTAAAGAATTAATTCCAATTAAACTTAATATATTTGATTAAAATAGAAAATTAAGGAAATACGGGAGGCATCTTTATATGCTAGTGCCACAGCCATGATAAACATCAAAGTAACTCTTTAAATTAATATCGACCTTAAAAAAAAAACTCTTTGAATATCAAACACCACTTAGTGATATATTTATAATATTATCCCTTTAGTGAGGAATTTTTTTTGTTTTGTTAATTTAGTGATTTCTGGTGGTAATTAATTGGATAATTTAGAGAGTCCGAAACCTATTTTATTTTTATATATTTATAGTTGGAAAGAATGGTTACTGTTCTTCCGTTGGATCTCAATCTAACGTTTCTTCATCATTCTATCGCGCCGTGTCCACCTTTCCTACTTAAATTTTCTAAATATGAAATAATCCTAACCGATCGACCTCCTCGCTCTCCCTCTCCCAGATCGGATCGAGCTACCTCTCTCTCTCTCGATACCTCTCTGAATATCCTAAAGCTTATACGCTATCAGCAGACTCCGGACATGCCTCTCTCTCTCTCTCTATCTCTGGCTCAAATCACAGCCGCAAGTTCTTTTCAAAACCCTAAGGAAAAGGAGAAAGCAAAGGCATTTCTAGCACTGCAGCTACATGGCCAAGTAATTTCAAGCTCTTCCCGTTTTTATAATTATCCCTTTTGTGAGGAATTTTTTTTGTTTTATTTAGTGATTTCGGGTGGTAACTGGTGAATTTTTTAACAAACACCACTCGAGCAATTTTTTAACAAACCTAATTGGCGATGGATTGTTCACTGAGATCGATCATCTCCTTGTGTAGCTTGTCTGGATTTTCTGCCCTGATTTTTAATTGGTCTTCTTTTGGCGTTTATCACGACACAAACTGGAAACTTTTGTAGAAATTCCTATGATGTGACGGGTATTTGTAATAGCAGCTCATGCCTTCTTGCCTCTTGCAGACAGTTGATATGCAACGATTGGTGATCGATCACCAAATGGTAAGAATCTAAGCGTATTCTTCTTTCATCGTTTGGTACTGCCTGATATTAATCTTCAATCAGCAGTAATGATTTTTAATTTATGGGTAACGATCATGCTCCTTTAAAATTCACAAGTAACATACCAATTTGTAAAAATTGTAATACCATAAATGTGAAGCACTTGCACTTGCGGCTTTTGAGAAAAGAGCTTCGCTTTATTGCTCAATTATTTACCCATAGTTATGTCTTCATATACCATTTCAGAGAGCAGGTAGTTTGGTTAAGACAATCTCTTCCCATGCATGCTTCATAGTATTACACAATGGCTGGGGCTATGGACTTATATCTCCGTTTTTAATATCCAAAACTGTTCAATTTAATATCCAAAACGGTTCAATTCAACATGATTTACCACCTTGGATCTTGGTTCATTAGGGTTCTAGGGTCAGAAGTAAATTGGATTTCTTTGTTATTGCGTCTGATTTATGTCTTTTCATGCTAAATTTGTAGGTCACCCAGAGGCCTCCTATGGCTATCACCAATGCTTTCTCTTGGCGAAGCGAGGGTATTCGCTATACGAAGAATGAGGTACATGCTGTTTCTATAAGCACATGAGGGTAGTTTATATTGTTTAGAATTTGTTTACTAATTTTTTTTTTTAGATAGGTAGAAAATCACTTATGTTGAAAATTTTGGACCATCCAAAAGCAGTGGTGTTCTACCTATTTGGAAAAATAGTAAAAACAAATTCTAAAAAATGTAAAATTTGTCTTCAAGTACATTTTCATAGGGAAATCATGTTAATAGTTCGGATCAACTGTTTGAACTTTGAAAATAGAAATATGAGTCCATTGCACGGATCAATCCGTAATATGCATATTACCATAGCCTCACTCATTTTTTTTTTTTTTTTATAAACAATCGCACAAAAATGTTAGCAAGAATATAAGATGTGGTATATTCGGCCTTTTACAATACACTGGACATGCATACAATAATCCTTTGCTCGAAATTTTGCTGTGCTAGTATTTCATTCTGCAAAAATAATAAACTCAAAAAAAAAAAAATTACAATTTGAGAGGCCAAAAAGAAGTCCCTATTGACACTTAAATCTCCCTAGTCTTTTCTAGTCAGTGCTAATAAATTTGGTAGTTAGTCTTATACGCCTATTTCATAGTTTCAAAACCCAGAGCACTCAATACGTACCAAAAAGAATCATCACAAATCATTGTTAAACCCCTATGGAAAGAGAAGGTGCAGAATCTTCTATAGCTTCTCCATCAGAGTCTTCACAGTGAAGCAAACACGCCTATGAATAGCATGTGCATCAACATCTCTCTGCGCTCGACCTGAATCAGATTGCATCACTGATATCCTGAGTCGGTCACACTCGCCAGAGGCCACTTTCCTCATAGCATCTACCTGGTTGGCTTCGTTCGTTATAACATCTATGGCATCCTCTTGATGCTTGATTTGTTGCACCAGACCCCCGTTTCTCTCAATTGTAACTGCTGTTGTTTTGCACAGTTGTAATACCAGACGATCCCGGTTAATTCTCATTTCAATGATACGGCGCCGAATGTCCAGGTCCCTGTGCACCAATTGCTTCCACTTTTCGAACTCGGCTTCCCATTTGATGATTTTTTCATGCCGAGTAGAATCACAGGGTATTGGCCGGCACATGGCAGTTAATGCATGGATGCTTTCTGCCAGAGTGGCGCAGAAGGCGGTCCAGTATGATGGGTCGCCTCGAAATTCTAAAATGGTATTGGTGCCGATAATCTCTGAAGACTTGAAAATTGCATCTAGATTTTCCATGTTGCAACTTTCCAGTTTTTCCAGTATTCCCTTTAGGATGCCGTAGATAATGTGTCGCCAGCGGTCATGTCGAAGGTTTTGAATTAAACAGTCAGTTGAAAGAGGAACAAGGTCTTGACATGGTGTAGCATCTGATTGTTCTGTTGAGAATTTGAGATTGAATATATGTGCGTCAGGTTTGAAGAGAAACAAGCTTCAATTTTAAAGAATCTGATTGCTCTGGAGAGAATTTGAGATTTACAATTGTGTGTGTACAGTTTTCAAATTTAAAGCATCTGATTGTTCGTTCTGTGGAGAATTTTGAGATTTATCTTACAAACAATGAGAGAACAGTTTTTTTTTTTTTTTTTTTTTCTATTTTAAAAAATAAATAAAAGACAAATTCTTGGCGTGATCCAAGGAAAAAATTAAGCAAATTGTACATATAAATCGTATAAATTCTTGTCAGAAACAAATTATTGGCAATGTGATTCCTTTGCAAGAAGAATTATCGCAGAACTGTTAAAATTTTATTAGAAAAGACATACCTGATGACGATGAACTCCCTACAATCTCTCCTTCTTCCACTTCCATTGCTGATTGTTGATCCATCTCCACCAACAATACCATTTCTTCCAGCAGCTGTGTGTTTTTCTGAGTTTTTTTAGCGTTACTGGTAAAAGGGTAGTTCTTGAAATAAAAAATAAAATAAAAAGAAGGGTGGGTTCTTTGCTCCTGTAGTCCTGTTATATATCCAAAATAATTCGTATCACCTAAGGTACCTCAAATTCTAAGTTTTGATTGGGACTGTCCGATCTACTGTAGCACGAATATTAAAGCGGCATGCATATCATCTCCACGGTTGGGATCCAAACTCAAAATTTGAGTTACTTGAGGGGATCCAGACTCCTCTTTGGCTTGCTTGAGGAGATGTGCCATCATTCAATCCAAACCGTCCAATTTACTACAATTCGGATCATATCATACGCAATACTGTTGGAACTCTTTTAACTCGTAGCTTTCTGAGAGAACATTAAATGCAATTTTTTTTTGTCGTTTTGTTATATTTGGGTAGTCCTTTCAAGCGCTCATTAGTGCTTTAAAGAAAATATAAATTTAAGGAAATACGAAGTATCTTTATATATATGCCAGTGCCACAGCCACAGCCATGATAAATATCAAATTATGTATATTTTCAATAAAATTAAAAAGTAATTAATGATGTATGCCCTGACCGAATAAGTGGTAATTAAATTAATCTTTTTAGTTCTCTACTTGTTATCTTATCAAATATGACCATGTGAGATAAACCATAATGAATACCGAGTGTAATTTTTTATTCTTTTGTAAAAACTTTTGTCAAAAGAAGGAGATTTATTTTAGAATAATTATTTCAGTACCCACGCTATGGTACCCGCACTGTTATTTTAGGAAAATTCATATATCATATGTAGTTCATTGTATAGGTATAAATACTTGCCCTGTTTGAGCTATATACTTCACAGTGTTACTATTAAAATTTGTAAAACAAAATTACAGTTTTGGAACAGTTGCGGTCCCCACATGCCATTTAAGTGGTCCTCTAATGCGGGTACGACACGAGAATTTTTCAAAAAAAGGTGCAGGTACAGTTATTTTAGAAAAATTCATATATCATATGTAGTTCATTGTATAGGTATAAATACTTGCCCTGTTTGAGCTATATACTTCACAGTGTTACTATTAAAATTTGGAAAACAAAATTACAGTTTTGGAACAGTTGCGGTCCCCACATACCGTTTGAGTGGTCCCCTAATGCGGGTACAACACGAGAATTTTTCAAGAAAATGTGCGGGTACAGTTATTTTAGGAAAATTCATATATCATATGTAGTTCATTGTATATGTATAAATACTTGCCTTGTTTGAGCTATATACTTCACAGTGTTACTATTAACATTTGTAAAACAAAATTACAGTTTTGGATAGTTGCGGTCTCCACAAGCAGTTATGGCAGTTTAGGTGTGGGTACAGTGCGGGTACTCATATCAGCTTCCTTTATTTTATTTAGGATTTTTGAAGAAGAAACAAAACGAAAAAAAGAAAGAAAAAGAAAAGTGGTTTATTTTAACATTGAGAGAGTCCGAAATCTATTTTATTTTTATATATTTATAGTTGGAAAGAATGGTTACTGTTCTTCCGTTGGATCTCAATCTAACGTTTCTTCATCATTCTATCCCGCCGTGTCCGCCTTTCCTACTTAAATTTTCTAAATATGAAATAATCCTAACTGATCGACCTCCTCGCTCTCCCTCTCCCAGATCGGATCGAGCTACCGACCTTTCTCTCTCGATACCTCTCTGAATATCCTAAAGCTTATACGCTATCAGCAGACTCCGGACATGCCCTTCCAATTTTAAAGAATCTGTGGAGAATTTGAGATTTATAATTGTGTGTGTACAGTTTTCAAATTTAAAGCATCTGATTGTTCTGTGGATGTTGTTTTTCTTCCCAACTTTTCGAATTTGGCTTCCCATTTAACGATTTTTTCATGCAGACAAGAATCACAGGTGATTAGCCGACACATAGCAGTTAATTCATGGATGTTGTTTACCAGAGTGGTGCAGAATGTGGTCCAGTGTGAAGTGTCGCCTCCAGATGTTTGTATGGAGGTGGTGCCAATGTACTCTGAAAACTTCAAGAATGCATCTAAATTGTCTATTGTAAATTTGCTTAGTTCTTCCAAGATTCTTTTTATAATACCCCATATGATGTGTATACATGGGCCAGCTTGGAGAAATTTAACGAAATTTGAGATCATTTCTTCTTGAATTAAACAGCCAGTTGTACCAGGGACAAGGTCTTGACATGGTGTAGCACCTGATTGAACCAAATTTGAGATCTTTCTTCTTGAATTAAACAGCCAGTTGTATCAGGAATAAGGTCTTGACATGATGTAGCATCTGATTGTTCTGTTGAGAATTTGAGATTTATATCGATTTGTCAGAAACATCGAGGTGGGTAGAGAAACAGTTATCATTTTTTTTTCCTCGAGGTGTCAGTTTTCTGTTGTATTCAGTAGTTCTTACAACTTAGGAAGAAATTCTTTGCGTGATCCAAGAAAGAAATTAAGCACATTGTACTTACACCCATACTAATTTTGCTTCTGGCATTGTGATTCCAAAAATCCCTTCTTCTCCTCCAACCCGCTCTTGTCCGATTCTCGTGCTCTTCTCTGTCGCACACAACACCTCAGTCTCTCCTCCCATTCTCACACTGACCTCCCTTGCTGATCCCCTCCTTCGCAGGTATGACAGCTTAAATTGTTGGTGACTTCACTGTCATCCTTAAAGCTTGTTAACTTGTGCTTTTGTGCAACTTTTTGTCAATTTTCTGTTATTATGGTAAATTGCAAGTTTTACTTAACTTGTGCTTGTTTGTGTTGTCTCTCAACTAAATTAAATAATGAAAACAAGGTATGCTTATTTGCTGTGTCATTCGATGTATTTTTTTTTTACTTGCAAATGATACCCTACTTATTCTCAAATTGCCAAAAGATCAGCCAGTAAGTTTTCGATTTTTTTGCGAAAAAAATGACCCCACTGGAGCTTTTCAGAAACAGGCCACAGTTATCCTTTATTCTGTAACACCATTGTTTAGTTCATTACTAATGGAAAGACAAAAGTTGCGATGACGCAGTTACCTCAACTCATGTGATCTACTTCATATCTTTTGGTTATAGTTATAAGATAATTATTTTTGAATTCAGAATCCTTTTAGTATTTAAATAATACTCAGTTATTTTCTTCATGACAACATTAGAAACTATGTTGTTTTTGTTATGCAAATGTGCCAGGGTATTCTGGTAAGCCTAGAGGCATCTTTGCATATTTGTTTTGCTGGCTAGGTAGCAAATTGGAAGACTGTAGCTTTGCTTGTTGCTTATTTTGTAATACTCATCTGAAAGAACAGTTGGTAGGCTGCTTCTTTTTCAGTATTTGTATTGGATTGGGTTTCTACGTTTTCTACTGTTTTTCCCAGTGACACGTTAAGGGTTGTTTCTACGGCACATTATGAAGAAGACATTTATTGAGTCTTAAGAGACCAAAATTTGGTGATTATTGCATTATATGTTGGATGGTGTCTTAGAGTGAATTGGTTATGGCAATTAGTAATGGGAAAACTCTGACAATTACACCAAACTAATGGATATGTCAAATATCCACCCGCAATTTTCTTAAAAGAAAAATACTAACTGGAGGCAAAAAAATAGCAATTTCCCCAAAAAAAAGAAGGGTGCTATGTTTGTCCGTGTACTGTTATGCGAGCTATGCATGAACTGGGTACTGGTACGACTTGAGCCCTATGGTACTAGTCAGTGTTCAGCATATGCTGACACATGTAACTTTGTAATTAACTAGGTTGTAAAAACTTTTTCTTATTTAATGAAATTGTCAGGGGCTCTGGATTGGATGATGGTTTTGGTTTTTTTTTTTTTATTTAATTAAAGAAGTAATACCCTAATACTTATTGAAGTAGGAAGGATGTGTACCAGTTACTTTGTGCGGTTCCTTGAGGTAAAATCTGGTAGGAGAGTCTTTTTATCAGTAAATGCTGGATCATGAAAAGGCGTTGAATGTGGGGGCACTTTATTTTTATTTTTATTTTGTTTGGGCATTTTTTCTCCCTTTAACTCGCTTTATTGGGCTGTTAACTGTTATGCCCATGTCAACCAAGTGTTCAATTGGGTCGTTAATTTTTCGTAATTTGTACCCAATTCTTACAATTGCTGATGCCTTTTTTAGATATTTTTTTATTTGCATATGCAACTTTCAGTTGGAACTGTTACTTAGTTGTATAAATACTTAATTATTTGTCTTCAATAATAATTTAGTTGCTTTTAACGTATAATAATAAAAAATAATCGAGTGATGATGCTTTTTAATATAAAATTAGTTCTAATAATAATATTGTTCTTGTAAGTCCTTAACTGTTTTATTAAAATATTCTTTATATCATTTAACACTTATATATTTATAATTCTCAATACGTGACTACTTCACCACTATTTACTCTTTCGGCCGGCGGGCTTTCTCGATCATAATAAAAAAGTAGATAGATTTGGGAGATCCAAAAACAGAGAAACAAAGTCTTCCTATACAATATACTAACCATTCATGTGAATTTTGAATCATCATTAATTAGACGTGCATTGAGAATTTTAATTTATATGTGTTAAAATAAACTAGCTAAATGTTTACAACAAAACTATTATTTTGTTAAAATAGCTCGTCGATATTTTTAAAAAGACTAAAAAGTCAAATTATTTCGACTATTAGATTCCATCTTTTAATAAAAAGGAAATTGAAGTGATAACAAAAAGTATAACGATGATACGACCGACATTCTGATGGAGGGATTAAATGACTTCTTCATTTTGCGCTCATATTTAGTTTGACATTAATAAGGTCTTAAAAAAGAATAAAATTTAAAGTGTCAAATCATGTTCCACATGTCCAATAGTGCATGCAAGTCAATTTTTAAAGTTAATTTGTTTCGTACAAAGTGAGTAATCACTTTTGTTCATTAACTTTTTCACCTGTTAATTTTATATATAGAAAGAAATTCTAACTTGTACAATTCTACAATGCTTAAGCATATCAATTTAAATTAAATTTCAAATTGAAAGCCAAAGTGAAAAGCAAAAAAACACCGTAAAGCACACAATTAAATAAGCGAGCAATTATGGTTCGATCTGCTTTAAGATCTATGTGTGTCATCTTTGATATTTCTATAGATTTAATGTGTACGGATCTTAAAACAAATCAGACATACTGAGAACCTATCGAATTCAAATTTGAATTCGAGGAGCATCGGACCTAAATTTCTCCCCAAAAGTAAGTGCAGCCGGTTATTTTCTCAAAGGTTAGATTTTTTATGACAATAATTTTATATGCATGCCTATACATTACCTAATTCACTGATACAAAATTTGTTTATACGATTTTTCTAGTCCTATAATCTTATTATTTTGTGCATGAAGCCCATTGCACAGTTATTTTATTATTAAAAAACGGGCTTAGTAAATTTTTTTTTTTTTCTTTTTTTGGTTTCCAATACAGCCCGTAGGCCTACAATCATCCAATTACATCTTCCATAGATCTCCCCATTCTTTGCCCCCCCCTCAGCCTAGCATTGTTTGCCAATAAATGAGCTAGTCCGATCTTTCCTTCTTCTCTGTTACAGTATCTGGTCCTAAACTTCCCCTGTAATTCACCCTGAAGGAACCACGCATCAGAAATTTCTTGGAAGGACCTCCAATCATGGCAGACTGGTCGACTATGTGCTAGAGAATCCACCACCTCCTTTGAGTCTGAGAGGACGACTCCTTCCTTGCAGCCACAGTCGATCATTAGTTGGTATCCCTGTAGCACCGCAATAGCTTCTGCATGAGCCGGGCTCAGAGCCTGCACACAGTTTGCCACACATTTGACCGGCGCCCCTTTGTAAGTAAGAAAAATACCAACCCCAGCCAACCCGTTATCTGACCAAGAGCCATCAACAAAACATTCATACTCGGAAGAATTAGGTAAGTAGGAAGGATCACTTTCCCGGCGGTTGAGAGGACTTCCTTTTGATGTGAATCCAGCAATGGCCATGGTTTGACATACCTGAGTTATCTCCTTGAAGTACCTTGCACAAGTTTCCATGTTTATCGGTTTCCCTGCCATTACCGCATCATTCCTGACTTTCCAAATTGCCCACATAATACAAACGAAATTGGTGAGAAATTGTGGCGGCGCCTGCAGAGCTTGCTCAATTATTAGCCTGCAACTCCCTTGCAGCGTGTCAGAGTCCAGATTAAGCGGCGATAGCCTCCACACCTTTTTCGCAAACTCACACCAGAACAAGGCATGCTCTACTGATTCAAGTGCCCCGTTGCAAAGGGGACAAGTCTGAGGAATAGTTTGGATTCTGGCCCCCAGGATACCTCTTACCGGTAACGCCTTTTGAAAGCAACGCCATAGGAACAGTTTAAGCTTGGGGGTGATAGCACTGTTTCTCCAAATTGCGTCCCAGAAAGCTTTGTCAGTAGGTGATCCCCTATCCCCTGAGATTAGTTGATACGCCTTCTTGATGGAAAACACCCCATTCCTTGCAAAAGTGAAGATCAAAGTATCCGGAACCGACCTTGAGGGTTGATTCACGGTGTCAGAGACTGAGATGGTGAGTGCTTCACTGAGGCCGAAAAGCGTCTGCAACTGCTGAAAATCCCAAGTGAGGGATTGTTGGCAGATTAGCGATGCCACCTTCAAACTCCTCTGAACCGCCGTAGTTGCCTTATATGCCCGCCAGTTGGGAAACCAAGGTTGTGAGAAAACGGGTACTGATTGACCGGATCCTATCTTCCACCGCAGGTGATCTACTAACTCAGATTTCGAGGTAACCAAATCTCTCCATAGTTTTGTGCAGTTGTGAGTTCTTCTGGACGGCCAGAAATCCGATTGGGGGTGGTATTTGGCCTTCAGTATTTGAACCCAGGGGGCGCTACTACCCTGAGCAATTTTCCACGCACTTTTCAAGACCATTGCTTTGTTCATATCATTGAGCTTTCGTAACCCGAGTGCTCCCATTCCTTTAGGTGTGGTGATCTTGTCCCATGCCACATAACACATTCTCCTGTTGTCATTATCTCCTCCCCAAAAGAAATTTCGCATGATGGCATTTAGCTTTGAAGTTACCTTAGGGGGTATGATAATAGTACCCATGGCATAAACCGGTAAGCTCTCAAGCACCGATTTGAGCAATACCAACCTTCCTGCGTGTGAGAGGAGTTTAGCTTTCCACTGGTTGAGACGCTTCTCAAACTTTTCAGTGAGGTAGTCAAAAGAGTTGTTTCCAGAAACTGACACCGGGCAACCCAGATACCGCTCATCCCCAGCTGCCTGCTGCACTCGAAATGTATGGAGGAAGTGGTTTATTCTATTGTTGCTCGAGAGTGCCGAAAACCACACTTTAGACTTGGCTCGATTCATCTTGAGACCTGACAGAACAGAAAACATTGTTAGTGTGTCATCGAACTCCGCGACCTCCCTTTCCTCCAAACATCCCATAATGATCAAGTCATCAGCAAACATTGAGCAAGCCATTGCCGGGGCCGATCTTGCCACTTTCAGCCCCTGAATCGCACCAGTGATCATCTTGTGTTCAAGCCACCTTGAGAGCGGGTCCATGGCAATGATGAAGAGGTAGGGAGACATAGAACACCCTTGTCGCAAACCTCGCGTTGGTGTGAGGAAGCCATCACCATGGCCATTAAATTGAATGGTGAATTTTGCCGATCGAACACAGCCCTCTATCCAGCGACACATGTTTGGCGGCAAACCATAAACCGGTAAAAGTTTGAACAAATATTCCCATCTAACCGTGTCAAAAGCTTTTGCCAAATCAGCCTTTAACACGAATTGATCCGAAGCTGAGGATGATGTTTTGAAGGAGTGGATGATCTCCCTTAATAACACTATGTTTTCAGAGATTTCACGACCCGGGATGAACGTTGTTTGAGCTTGCGAAATGATAGCATTCATCCAAGGTTGCATCTTTTTTGCCAAGATCTTGGAAATGACTTTGTAAAGGAAATTGCACACACTGATAGGGCGGTATTCGGAAACCGAAGTGGGGGATGGTACTTTGGGAATTAGCACAAGATTGGATTTGCCCACTGCTTCCTTCATTTGCCCAGTCAGAAAGAAGAGATGGACCTCTTTTAAAATGATTGGGCCGAAGTGATCCCAGTTCTGTTGTATGAGAGCCGCGTTGACCCCGTCCGGCCCCGGAGCCTTGAGAGGCCCGAGTGCATTGACCGCCCACCTTATGTCCTCCTCAGTCGGGGCGAGTTCCATGACAGCTTCACCAGCTGCTGAAATTTTTGGGATACGCTCCTCCACTTCTACTGGTAGCCAAGCGGTGGTATTAGTCGGCTGGTCCTGGGAGTAGATTTTCCGAAAATGCATCACAAATTCTCGTCTGACTTCCTGATCTGTGACTGCCCATGTACCGTCCTCCCTGAGTATTGCCCCAATTCGATTTCTTCTTCTGCGCACCATTGTGGTTGAATGGAAGAAACTCGTGTTTTGGTCCCCCATCAGACTCCAATTTAGACGGGATCGCTGCAGCCAATATGACTCCTGCGCAACTATGAATTTCTGGTGGTCCTCCTGTAACCGCTGAATACGGTCCCTGACTTCCTGAGTCTGATGTTGATTAACGAGCACCTCCATTTCAGCCTCAATCTTTTTTAGCTCAGCATTGGGGTCCCTGTTCCCAAATTCCCAATTTCTGATATCTTTCCTGAGATTAGTGCAGACAGTTTCCCACGATCCCTCTCCTTTTTGAATTGCGGCAGCACAGATTGTTTTGAAGTCCGGGTGTTGAGACCACCATTGCTCGATTCGAAATTTTTTAGGTATTTTTCGCTGTGGTGGCTCAGTTCTCAGGAGAATAGGAAGGTGATCACTATTATAATTTGGTAGGTGAAAGATTTTTGAATTAGGATGCTGCGCAATCCAATCAGCTGTGGCAATTCCCCTGTCGAGTCGTTCCATTATTAATGTTCTCTCTTGCTGGTTGTTGGCCCACGTGTAGGCGGGGCCAGTGTGCCCCAGATCAATTAGCCCCGCCTGTTGCATAAACGCTCTGAATTTTTTGTTTTTTGCTTAAAAACAGACACTCCACCAGTCTTCTCCTTCGGGTCCGCGATGCAATTAAAGTCGCCGATGGCGCACAACGGCATTCCCGACGACTGGATGTAGTGCTTTATTCGGTCCCAGATTTGGGAGTTCATTCTATCATCACAATCTCCATAAATAGCAAACAAGATCCAAGGATCCAGATGAGGCCTGAGCTGAACTTCGGCCACAATAAAAAAGAAAGAGGATTCAAGTATAGATACCGAGACATTATCGCTCCAGAGAAGCCATAATCCCCCTCCCCGGCCAATAGAGGGGACGATCTCGGCATTTTGCAGGGGCAGTCTAGTTATACGTTGTTTGGCCTTCACCCTTGAACACTTAGTTTCAGAGATAAAAGCCAGATCAGCCCCTGTGCTACGGAGGTACCGCCGGATTGTTGGAACTGTCGCAAGCCCTCCGCTGCCGCGACAGTTCCAGGACAGTAGACTCATTGGAAACTTGGCGGCGATTTTGGCCTCGCCGCCCTGGCTCGTTTTGTGAAGTTGCTGATTGAGTCATTTTCAGAAATGAGGAGGTCAAGGGAGATGGTGTCGGCTGGGAGAGGGATGTGGCTGGAAGTAGATGGAGGGGGGTTGTTGGATTGTGATTTGGTGAGGAGATCATTGAGGGACCGTTTAGTCCCTGCGCCATGCTCTTGAGTGTTCAGTTCCTGTTGGGCCTCTGTAGGCAAATAGACTGGGCTGACCATCCAAGGCCCAAACTGAGGGTTGAGAATATCCTTCAAATCAGTCCTGTTTTGGCCCGCTGGACTGTTCCGGATTCTAGCAAGCCTAGTACGATCTGCACAGGAGTTTATGTCATGGCCCAAAGCTGCACAGAATGTACAGATTCGTCCCAACTTTTCATAAACCATGTAAACCCATATATCCCCCTTGACCGGATGTGTGATTCTGATTTTGTCCATTAAAGGTGCCGTGATTTGGACCGCCAACCTGACCTTGAAAAAATGCTTACCATTGATGAATGATCTGATGGGGTCTGACACAGGGGTGCCTACTCGGCTTGCTATCAAACTCATCCCTTCATCCTTGAGTAATTCATCAAAAGCATTGTGGAACTGGACCCAAACCTCAGCTGTTGAGATGGGCTGAGTGAGCTGCACTTGGGACGTGCACTCTGCCACTGCAACTAGGTCTTGGCGGTATGTCCAAGGGCCATCATACAGAACCCTTTGCATTTCGTCCTTCTCCGAGAACTGAACCAGAAAGGTGCCACGGCCTGTCTGACGAAACTCAGTGGCCGGTTTTGCATCCCAGACCCTACGCATTTGATTCTCAAATTGGCTTTCAAAAACCATCCTATCCGTGCACACCTTGACGCGGAGGCAATGTTCCCAGCGAGTTGTCACGGCAGATGCTTTAGGAATTATTAGGGCTGAGGAAGAGGAGGCCCCTGCAGTTTGTAGGCTAGCGAAGCGTCGGATAAGCTCCTCATCGGAAGGGTCCATTTGAGTAGGGATGTTGCAGTTGGCCTCTGATTTGGTTAAGGTAGAGAGGAGAGGTGGTTTGTGGGTGAAGGAGAAGTTTCCAGCTGCGGCCGCTATTAAATAGGTATAAGATAGCTGGTGTGGGCCCAGTATGGAATGTTTGGCTTGTTGTGGGGAATGGATTTCGGTTAGCGCGAGGCTTTGTGAGGTAGGGTGAATCCGTTGTCCTATTGGGGTGTGATTATGATGTGGTATGGGATGAGACAAACTGTGGAAGGTTCGGATTTTTGAACGGGTGAGTAAGGGAAGGGCACGTGTGACTGTTATTGGAAGGAGAGTGGTATTGGGTGGGATGGGGGTCAGGGTGATTCCGCGTGATGCATTTTCCCTGGTTGCTGTAGGGATTATATGCGGCCGTTGCGCGGTTGTTCTTGGTCGTGAAAACGCTTTATAGCTGTGTCGCTGAGTTTTGAGCCAGCAACATAGGTTAGATAGCAAATGGGTGGGTATACCGGATCCTGGGGTAGTGCGTGCTTTTGTTTTTTCCTCTCTGCATGGCCAGACTGCTCTGAAGCGTTGCAGAATGCCCTCAGGTACCGTACGAGTTAGGGCTGATTTTTGGAATGGGCTTGGTGTATGAGAAAGCGGTGTGAGCCCTGACGGTGGCCTTGTCTTCCAGCCCCATAGACCGTCATATCCAGGTGGACTTGACGGTGGATGTTGTAACAATGTATCATGAGCTCGGGACAGGGCTGATCTAGTGGACACATCAGTTGAGAGGTTGTAACGGCCATGACCTATTGCATTGTCAGGGATGCTTAGGTGGCCGCCCGCCCTTGGCCCGTCATACCATGCTGGACCAATGTCTGAGTAGAGTGACCAGCCTAGCAGCGCCACCTTGCAAGTACGCCATCTGTCATCATAGTTCAGGTGTACGACCGGGGGCACCAAAGCAGGATCGGTTATGCGAGCTGTGATTCTTAGGGAGGAGCGGTCCGATCCTGTTGTGTTGGCGTCATCGACATAGAGAGGAGTTCCAAATGCAGCGACCAGCCAATGAAAATTTTTGGGATGCCATAAACAAAGTGGGTAGTTGTAGAACGCAAGATACACCCGGTAAGAAGGAGGAGAAGGGTGCCAACCGCCATTCACCTCACCACTCCAGAGATGAATTCTGTGAACCACCGACCAGTGGAGGAGATCAGCCAGGACCTGTTCTCTATGTAGATATTCCGGCAAGGTGTAAGAGTAAGCGCGTGGCCCAAGCCTCAGAAAGGGGTAATCATGTGATAGCCCTCCATAGCGTTCGACGAGCTTGTGTTGGATGAAAGCCGGGTCGGTGTTTGCCGCTTGATGGAGAAAACAGGCGAGGATGGAATGAGCCGCGTCATTTTCCAACAAAGTGGAGTGTGGTGTGGTCGGGAAGAAAACGTGATCGAAGGGTTTTGGTTGGGTGGAGTAGGGGTAAGGGACTTCCATGTCAGGTGCCTGCTGAGTAAGACCTGCTGGAAGGCATTCGTAGAGAGGGGGGAGGGGAGAGCTAAGAGGAGCTTAGGAGAGGAGGTCAGGAGATGAGGAGGAGGAGGAGGAGAGGAGAGGAGGAGGAGGAGAGGAGGAGGAGGAGCTAGGAGGAGGAGTTTTTTTCAAAATTGTATGAAGCTCATTGCACAATTCTATTTTATTGTTTTAAAAATATCGGCCTTAGTTGTATCCGAAATTTTTATATATAAGAAAATAAATTTAAAAAATATTAAAAATGAGAAACTGTTCATGGGAATTCAAAAAATAGGAAGGCTGGTATGTGCCATGGCGTCCCAGCGGGGCTGGCTGACCCGAAAAAAAAAAGACGGGATGCCATGGGGCTGGCCAATCTGGAGGAAAAAAAAATAGGGACGCCATGGGGCTGGCCGACCCTAGTCCGGAAAAATAAAAAAAATATATTTTTTTACTGGGACACCACGGCATGCGCAGACCCAAAAAAAAAAAATTTGGGACGCCATGGCATACTATGACCACTACTGAACTCGTATAAACCTTCTAATCTGTCTCTCTCATGCCATTCTGGCTTGCATCTCCGAAAATTGATACACTTTAAGGTAAAAAAAATTTAGTTCATTTATTTACAATATTTTAACTCAATTTGTTGTAAACAATTAATATTTACATTTTGTAATTAATATTCATTGTGTAGGTTTTTCGGAAACAATCAATTATGGTGTTAGTAAATGTGTTTATCGGTGGTGAAATTCGATACGGTCCGAGGGGCGCGGAGTATAGTATTAGTCATCGGTACTCATTTCGTGCGACCGTTGAACAAAATTTTGAAGATTTGAAAGGTATAATTTATCGACATTTTGGATATTCCAAGAATGAATACAACCTAATAATTTATGCTCGATGTAATGTTGGTACACCTACTGGCCGTTATTACGAGGTTGTGGAACTTATTTGCAATGAAGGATGGAAGATAATTTTTGAGCAGTTAATGAATTCCGGAAGAGAATACAGTGTCATTGATTTTTTTCATTGAGTTTGTTCCAATTGTGGGCGTGACGCAACTCCAGTTGTTATTTGATAGTGTGGTACCTGAGACGCAACCAGAACCTCTTCAGTCGCGGTACTGTGATCCACATGCGGGTTCCAGTTGGACCCGACCCTGTCAGAGAGAACAAACACCGCCTCAAAATATTTACCCTGAACCTTATCCCAACATGAATGAGTTTTCACCGGCCGTCCAGGTAGAGGTGAATTGGACACCCTACGATAATTATAATAGTACATACGAGATGCCTGGTTTTGGTGATCATGGTCCCGATAATGACAACTTGTCACAAAGTGATGACAAAGATGATGGAGACTGTTGTGATGATGATGAATCTGATGAAAATGATTCGGAAGATGATGTCTTGCTAGAGTCTCAGACACATCCGGATTTCGGTCGTGGTGACCGTTGCCCTACCGAGCTTCAATGACACATCCAGATTTCGGGAAGCAGATGTAGGTTTTTTCGGTACGACCCCACGTTTTGATGATAAATCTCTTGTGGTGGATCAAGTATTCCCGTCAAAAGATGCTATGAATAGAGTTATAAAGGAGTTCCACGTACGCAAGAATATTGAATGTATTGGAAAGAAAGTAGCAAAACCAAAATTGTGGTCATGTGCAAAGACACCAGGTGCAATTGGCGATTGTACCTGGAGTTCCACGTGGCGTCTTCTTATTTTGGAGCTCGATGGACAATTAAAACATTAAATACACCGCATACATGCCGTGCCCTGACTAATCGTACTGATCATGCACAACTAACTGCAGTAGTGATTGCCAATGCTATAAAGCAAGATATAAGAGAAGATGTTACAAAAAGCATTAGTGACATCAAATCGATAATCCGTGCTAAATTCGAAGGAATTGTTCCCAAGTACAACAGGTTATGGCGTGGCCGAGAGCTGGCAATTGAACAAATATTTGGCAGTTGGGAGGGCTCATATGCAATTCTCACTCCAATTTTACAAACAATAAGAAGACCAAATCCAGGGACAAAATGGGCAGTTAAATCAGAACCCACCGCGAAAGTGACACATCGGTTGTTTAAGGCAGCAGCGTAGGCGTACGGTCCATGTATTGCGGCAGTGCCTCATCTGAGGCCTATCATTAGCATTGATGCATGCTTCCTGTCCGGTAGGTAAAATGGGAGATTGCTTATAGCTTGCGGTTATGATGCTGAGAATCAGTTGCTACCTTTGGCTTTTGGATTAGTTGAGGAAGAGAGTTTCGAGAACTGGGGATGGTTTATGAGGTGGCTGCGACAAGAGGTAATTGGTTTTGGAAGGTTCATGTGCGTTGTTTCAGATAGACACTTGGGAATAAGGAAGGTCTTCAAAGATAGACATGGTGGTTGGTGGGAGGACGGCGGAGAGTGTGTTCAGACATTGTGTGCACAACATGTCGCTGAGAATTTAATGAAAAAGGTCCATGACAAAGATGTTTATGAGATATTTAAAATACTTGTCCGCAAAAGGAAGCCAAAAGCATATGAAGAGTGGATGCAAATTCTACGCCTAAAATGTCCGGCAGCAATTCCATACTTGGATAAAGTCAGTAAATACCGTGACAACTATGAATCTGAGGCCCCTAAACCATGGAAGGTATTTCAAACATTTGATTGCGGTGTCCGTTGGGGGATTATGACAACTAATGGGTCAGAATCGTTGAACAATGTATTCCAAAAAAGTCGAAGACTACCCGTCATCGCACTGGTCGAAGACACATTTGACAAACTAGTCGAATGGTTTAGGGAGAGGAAGGCGAAAGCCGTGGCTCGCATAAAAGAGGGACACGTGTGGTCAGGGCGGGTCGAAGCTTTGTTGATTCGGCACGGGGCACGTTGCCTTGCAATGACTGCTAGACCCTTTGGTGAGCCATAGGGTGAGTACGATGTCATGGCCAAAAATGAAAAAGTTCATTGGTATGACGAGGTCACGAGACATATTAAATTCGTTGATATTGAAACCTACAAATACAATGTCATCATCAGAGATGATAATAAAGTAGAATGCACATGTCGAAAACCACAGTTGGCAGGTATACCCTGTGCTCATGTACTAGCTGTTTGTCGAGAGAGAAATTTCGACGCAAATTGCTTTGTTAATCCTTTTTATTCCATGAACAAGCTTCTCGAAACTTGGAGTGGTAACTTTCATGGGTTTGGAAATCAACCAGAATGGCCGAAATACACAGGGCCAACTATTTTTCCTGATAAAGATTTAATCAGTAAGGGACGGAGAAGACATAATCGTATTAAAATGACCATGGACGAATTGCAAGGAAGGAGGTTGGGACACCAAGCTAGACGTTCTACTGATGAAAGAAATGCAAGGAATGCAAGAAATGCAACAGGTTGTTCAAACTCTAACATATTATTCAATATATTGTTTCTTAAAATGTGCATATTTTTATAGTTTGATATAAATTACAGGGGCATCTTCTAGTAGAGGCGGAAGATAAGGAATTGCAACGTAGCATTTATGTAATATATCTTAGTTTACTATTATGTTGTATGTCATATTTATTGTCATGTGTACATTTAAATTAGGCTGCAACGTAGCATCAGCCCCAGAATGACCTTTTACTACAAACCAGGCTGCACACAATGCTCTGGGTCAAATATGCCAAAACTGTTACACATGCACAAACTACACCCACATACAATAACACTGAAAAAATAATTTCCTAAAAAGGATTTTTCTACAATTTTTCATGGCCATTTGAATCTCACACTTTAAAAACAGAAAATACTGTTAAAATTGCATGCTCATATGAGCATTGCCCCTCAGAAATACGCATGTTCATCATAGTTATAATCCATATTAAAAATTGACATTTTTTGGGCATAAACTACGTGACTTAATGAACATTTTCATATAAAGAACACGGGTTTTGGTGTAGCCAATTGGCGAGAATTGAAAAAACAAAACAGAATATTACAAGTGCCAAAAATGCAAGTTATTAGCAAATACCCCTGCACAAAAACATACATTTGACGTAGAAGCAGATTGAGTTTATCAAAACTGTTGCTCGGGCATAAACTACATGACTTAATGGACATTTTCATATAAAGAACACGGGATTTGGTGTAGCCAATTGGCGGGAATTGAAAAAACAAAACAAACATGTTACAAGTGCCAAAAATGCAAGTTATCAGTAAATACCCCTGCACAAAAACATACATTTGATGTAGAAGCAGATTGAGTTTATCGAAACTGTTGCTCGGGCATAAACTATGTGACTTAATGGACATTTTCACATAAAGAACACAGGATTTTGTGTAGCCAATTGGCGGGAATTGATCTCCAAAGTTGAACATAACATAACCTAATTTAAGAACTTAATTTTAAACATGAACATATCATAACAAGAAAATAACATAACAAGTCGAAACCGTAGAGTCCAAACATAATAACATAATAAGTCCAAATTATATCACATAAGTTGCCTAACATAATAACATAATAAGTTGTCTAACATAATAAGTCCGAATTACAGCATAAGTCTGAAATCAGTAAAGTTCGAATTATATCACATAAGTCCAAATCTAATCAAGGGTAAATCTGTCTTGTTTCCTAGTGACTCTCTTACATCTTTTGTAGACTAAACCCGTTCTACTACTTGGATTCATAGCGGGCATTGGCGCTAGTGTCGGCGTCGGATTCATAACGGGCTAAATTTCAGTACGCATAAAACCCTACAAACAACATGTAATTTAAGTCAACATAAATCCTAAAACCCTAAACCCTAACTAGTTTCAAATATTCAACATGATTGACATATTATATCAAGTTATTTCAAATATACCTGACTGACATAATCATGGTACGTGAATTGAGGACTGACGGCTGCTTGGCGATCGGCCAAGTGATCCTCACTTCCATCCGATGCTATATCCTCATAGTTTGTCGGCAAGTGAGCTTCTACCAGCATCTCGCATAATCGGGGTTCCATCCCATTGTCTCTGACACAACCAATAATCCCTTTAATGATTTTCTTTCCTGCTTTTTTCATCCCCTTTGTAATCATATTGATACCATTTTTTGCTAACTGGAGAGCTGCATGTGCCTGTGAAAATATTAAACAAGTCAATGTAAGCATAAGCATATATATACATTTTGTATTGAAAAGTCAAGTCACGTATACGTACCTCACGTGTATTCCTTGGCACATTAGCTATGTATCCGTATTCACTGTTATCAGTTATGTCAATATCCATGGACTGAACACCATCGTGGCCCTGAGGTACCTCGAAGATATTATACATGCAATTTCTATGGAACCACCGTTGATATGGCTCAATCTGATCGCAAGAAAATGGTTCACCTGCTTCGACAACGTATCTATCGTGTTGCATTGACTCAGACACGTATGTCTGATGCTTATCCAACCAATTAGTAGCACAAAAGGATGTATGAACAAACTTGTGTAATCTACGTACCTCATCCTCCGGGAGTGTCTCTAGTACTGGGATGGCCTGTCGATACCCAAACTGGCGCATCACTCGGTCCGGATAGCAATGCTCTATAATCCAAAAGTATACCAATGGTACATAGGCACAAAAACACTCAGCATCCTGATAGACTCGGGATGACATACGTCTCTACAGCGGTTTGTATGGCTCCCAATCTACGTTACCCTCCCGCAATTCCTGCAGCTGATTGCGGAAGTATTTAACTCCAGCCGTCCCATGAGGTTGTTTAAATTGTAGGGGACCACACCACCTAGCTCCAAATGCAGGGCAAGACTGGGGATTCGGTTTCCCCAATCGGGTTTCCAACCTTTGTATGGGATCGGACGTCCGGTCTGCAACCGCGACCATGCCCAATGCTGTAAAAGTACCACCGGACCCGCTAGTGTTTTCACCATATTACTTTTACGAGTGACACCCAAACATAGACTCCTGTAGAGCAATGCTAAAACAGCCCCACCCCAATTGTATTGCCCAGGCGTGTTGAGATCCCGGAGAAACTGCAAATACATCACCGGCACCGAATCTCCAGAAGTATCGGGAAAAAGTAAAGACCCAAACAAATCAAGTATGTAAGCCCTTGTATATTGATGTATCTGCTCCGGTGTGGGCTCACCAGGACCCGAAGGCATGACTTTAAACCGATTTCACAATTTTTTTAAGTTAATGGAATACCCAGATTTGTGTATCTCATCGGATCTTTTCTTTGGTTTCATCAAAGCATCCCATGCCCCAACCCCAAGACATTCATTCACTAAACCCTCCCAATTACCATCTGACATACCAGTCACCGGTATCCCCGTAATTGGCAAAGCCCACAAACAAGAAACTGAAGGATGTGTGTTTTGAAAGTTATTTCTTTTAGTGATAATTTATATGTAGTTCATGATTTTATTACGAATATTATTATTCATGCTCTTTGAGATTTATATGTTATATCTTTGGAAGATTTCAGAAAGATGCTCTTGGTCTTGAACCATAAAACTCCTAAGATGAGAAACATTTAATCACTAAATATGTTCACAATCGTGGTAATTAAGGAGGAACATTAATTACCGAGAAATATTGTCATGTTAATTAAATACATTGAAGTTCTATAAATGTTGATAAATGATTATCATTCAATAACATGAATATATAAATATGTGCATTTTATATATTGAACATGACCTAAATGAATGGAACAGTATATGGATTGTGTTTTGTGTCATTAATGTTTTCATTGTGTCTTTAGAATCTAAGATATGAGATGTGTAGATTTTTCACATGAGAAATATATAATGTGATTGTTATTTAAATACTACATTCTTATGGCAATAAAATAGTAGTTCGTTGTGTACAACTTGTGCGGGAAAAATCTATATGTTAATATTATCATTGTCCCTCAATTTGATTTATGATATTACTGGGCCCCTTGGTAAAGTGGAATTATATCGCATGCAATATAACTGATGTAGTTATAATTATAATTCACTTGAGAAACCAAGAAAAGAATATAATGCAAGAATGACACGATCCTATTTTGCATATTATTCATAATATCATGAGACAATGATAGATACAAAATTAGTGGATTGAGTGAATGATTATTATGTCGTTTGGATAACTATAATGTAATGATAAAAACCTCTTACAGTCAATAATATAAAGTTTATATTATTGCCAAGATGACATAAATCCTCTATACGGTCACACCAACTGAAGAGAAACAACAAGTATTTTATATTTCATAATGATGTATAAGATAAAATACATGAGATGAAATGATAAAATAAAATGTCATAATATGACATGCTTAGACCATAAATAAATTTGTGAAGTTATGCAAATATTATTTGATATAATGTTTTGAATGCATTATAAGAATAATAATAATATTGCATAATAGAATAATATGATTAATATTATTTATTCATAAATTAATTTATTAAACTAATCACAAGATGAGATTAAAGAGATCATAAAATGGCTAAACAAGGCTAGTGGCATTTGTTTAATTAATTTAAACATTACACAAATAGTTGCCCTAACTCTTGCCTATTTAAAGGGGTGTAATTAAGGAAAAGAGAGAGAATTTTTCTGCTCATTTTTTTGGACGAAATTACTGTAGCAGTGGCCGAAATTACTGTAGCAACCACTTTGCTTAAGGCCAAAACCCTAGTGGTTCAATCTCTTCTCTAATCTCTTCTTTAATCTCTTCTTAATAGGTTTAGCCACCGAGAAATCAAATAAGTTGTTAATTTGAAGATCAAGAGGTGGTTGGATCTAAGCCTTGAACTTCACATCCATCTATCTAAGAGGTGTGTTAGTTCGTTGTTTAGGTTCAAGGTGAACCAAGAGGCGCTTTCAAGAAGAACACGAGAACTAGAAGGGAAACCGGCTTCTCTCCATCAAGAGATTTGACAATCTCTTTAGGTAAATGTTTTAATCCTCTTTAGCAATAAATTAGATGAGATTGATTTATTTTAATTTAGTACACATTAGTTTATTGAAAATCTTGTTTGCTTTTGTTGTATAAATAAGATCTTTTGTGTATTGAGTCAAGTGGTGATAGGAAAATTTTAAATTCTCACCATATAGGCATACACGTGAAATCCCAATAGAACATCCTCTAAATTAATAGTCATCTCACCTACCGGAAGATGTAATGTATGAGTCTCTGGTCGCTAACGCTCTAAGAGAGCATTGAAAAGCGAAGGATCGACGTTTGCAACATTCATTTGAGACACTTGATATAGGCCAAGACTCTTTAAGATGTTTTCACATTGCCAATGGTACGGAATAATGTGATTGTGGCCTCGAGCCCTCACTCCATTATTAGGCTGCCATGGTTATAAGAATTAATTTAAAAACAATGAAACCATGAATTTAAAATAAGTACAAGTTATACAAAAAATTTAGTAACTTACATCGGTAGAAATCAGTGAAGTCCGGTGTTGCTGATGTGGCATCCACAACAACGAACTAAAATGATTTGATGACTGAGTTTGAGGCACTACATCTTCGTCAAATGCATCATTAATGTTTTGATGCCAATACTCACCACGAGGGGCTGACATCCTACATGCATCACATTTTCATTATTCAAACCCTAAATTAATGACTAAGAATATTCAAACAACAAATGAATTTTTCATGTTGTTTCAAAATATTCAACACATATTTGAAAATAGATCCAACATTTTGAACAAATGAACACAATGAATACATCAAACTTTTAGCCTAAAATTAATGAGCTGTTTGGATTGTGATTAGTAATTTAAAATAAAAAACAAATATTAAAGTATTACATAAAATTAACTATAATCTTGTCTATAAAAACAAATTATTCTACATAATTTGTTTTCAAAATGAAAATAATTAACCTAATTTCTAAACCCTAAACCGAAAATTTATTTTAATTCTAATCTAAACAATTTATTTCACAAGAAAATTAAGACGAAAATCTATATATAACACTAAACTAATATATTTAATAACCTACTAATTTTAACTAATTTAAAAAAAAAATCGTCAAAAATCGTACTTTGTGGCTGTCGGGATCAGGTCTGCTGTCGGCTGTTGGATTTGATACGGGACGCCATGGGATATGTGGGGCGGAAGGGATGGGACGCCATGGGATCTGCGGGGCAGGGGGGAGGGGACCAGCGGGGACCAGCGCTGCTTTACGCCTTCGGCGGAGAGTTTTTTTTTTTATGAAGCGGGCTACGCAGAAGGGGGAAAGAGAGAGCGATGGCTCTCCGATTTTTAATTTTTTCGGACTAGGGACGGCCAGCCCCATGGAGTCCCTATTTATTTTTATTTTTTTTCCGAGGTCGGCATATGCCATGGCATCCCGTATTTTTAAATTTTTTTCCGACGGGTTGGAGTATGCCATGGCGTCCCGCTGGGACACCATGGCACATACCAGCCTTCTTATTTTTCGAATACCCATGAACAGTTTCTCATTTTTAATATTTTTTTAATTTATTTTCTTATATATAAAAATTTCG
The DNA here is from genome assembly GCA_025461125.1 of Carex kokanica. Lineage (NCBI taxonomy): Eukaryota > Viridiplantae > Streptophyta > Magnoliopsida > Poales > Cyperaceae > Carex > Carex kokanica. Next base: position 40,677 of record JAJGRX010001488.1, on the reverse strand, counting down.
GTAGTTGTATACTTTCTAGGGCCCTATACCCTCCCTCTAACCAGGACCTTAAATCTGGTTATATATGAAATGTCGGTTCTTATTTAAATTTGGAAATCTAAATTTAGCGTCTAAATTTGATTCATTAGAATTATAATTTATTTATTTATATAAGTGGATCTGTGGTCTTTTCTTCCTCTTCTATCATCTAAGAAAATAGAGAAGAGTTAGATTCATTAAGAAAGTCTTGGAAGACCTATTCTCACGACAACGCGACAAGAAGGGTTTCTTGCCATTAGAATCTAGTCTCGTGTTTACAAACGGTTGGTGATTTCTAAAAGGATCGACATATTCTATGGAAACTTCCGTGGAATCAGGTATTATGTTCCGCACTTTAGATTTAATTTTGAATCGGGTTTGCCATAGAACGGTCCTTAGGTTTAAGATAGAGAACTGTTTTTCTATAAGTATTTGATTGATTTAATTTTGAATCGGGTTTGCCATAGAACGGTCCTTAGGTTTAAGATAGAGAACTGTTTTTCTTTATCCGGAATACAAGTATTTGATAGATGTAATTATTTTAGATGAAGTGTAATTGTTTGACCTCCTCAACATAATTGTTTCTTTGAAAACCTCGATGTTTCTGACAAATCAATATCAATCTCAAATTCTCAACAGATGCTAGACCATGTCATGACCTTAGTCCTAATACAACTAGTGGTTTAATTCAAGAAGAAATGATCTCAAATTTGGTTCAATTTCTCGGAGCTGGCCCATGGAAACACATCATGTGCGGCATCCTAAAGACAATACTGAAAGAACTCGACAATTGTAACATAGAAAATCTGGATGCATTCTTCAAGTCTTCAGAGAACATCGGCACCAACACCATACAAATCTTTGGAGGCGACGCATCACACTGGACCACATTCTGCGCCACTCTGGCAAACAACATCCATGAACTAACATGTATGCACGAACCAATCCATGAATGCGAAGCTGAGTTTGAAAAGCTGAGTTTGCAATCTGATTCAGATTGGTCGCAGAGAAAGCTTAATGCGCATGCTATTTATAGGCATGTTTACATTACTGTGAAGAGTCTAATGGAAAAGCTAGAGGAGCCTACACTTTCTCTTTCTACAGAAGCTTCACAATGATTTTTGTGGTGATTTATTGTTATGCTCATTATTGTTATGAATAATATTTTATGTCTGAATAATGTAATATGCTCATAATCTAGTTTTATATTTTAATTTGTTGAAGTTGTACAGAGTTGAGGCGTGACAATGACACGAGAAATAAAAGCATTGGAATCTTATTTTTAGAATTTATGATTTGAGATTTATCTAAATTTGTCCGAGAAATAAAAGCATTGGAATCTTATTTTTAGAATTTATGATTTCAGATTTATCTAAATTTGTCCGGCCAAAATATATTATCGCCATTGGACATAAATCAATTTTATAGAAAAATATGTTGAGTCATTTCTAGATGTATATAGTAACTATTTTTTATTTATAAAATACTCATGTTGAGTCCGGCTAGCGTCCAAACGTTTGGATAGAGGCCTATATCCAAACGGTTCATTTTTGCTATTTCAAAGTCCCAAAAGTCGATCTGAAGTGCTCAACATGTTTGGAATATTAAAATGTGCTTGGAAACTAAATTTTACATTTTTTGGAATTTTGTTGCTATTTTTTTAGAATTTTTGAAAATCATTGTTTTGATGAATTTTTTATTATTTTTTTTCCATATCAAAACAACGATTTTCAAATTTTTTAAAAAAATAGCAAAAAATTTCAAAAAAATGTAAAATTTAGTTTCCAAGCACATTTTAATATTTCAAACATGTTGAGCGCTTCAGATCGACTTTTATGACTTTGAAATCGCAAAAATAAACCGTTTGAATATAGGCCTCTATCCAAACGTTTGGACGCTAGCCGGACTCTACTTATGTTTTGTCTTTAACAGTATGTTAGTTGTTTTTAACTTGTAATAATAAAAAATAATTCAGGTGATGTGTGTTTTTCAATATTGAATTAGCTACTTTTAATAAAAATATTGCTCTTGTAAGCATTTAGCTACGTCTTTGTAATATTTTTTTTTGTATCATTTAGCATTGCCTATGTGTTAAAGGAAACTAAAAAAATTTAAAAAAGAACTAGCCAAGTGTTTACAAGAATAATATCTTTTGTTAAAATATCTCGTTCGATATTCTTAAAAGACATAGTGACCCCTCATATTTTCCATGATTATATGTTAAAAAGTGAATAGTTTTGTGTTAAAACTAATTAGTTACTTAAGTGTTTAAAAGTACTTTGTAAAAAAAAAAAAAGTGTTTAAAAGTACAACAGCGGGTGGGGGGCAGTTGGGTTGCATTCTCCAGTTTTCAGGGAACTTACAGCGGCGGTTGATTACAATTTGCCATTCTCCGATAGGCGCCATGGGTTGCTCCAATCAAGAGAAAAAAAATTCGCTCTATTAGCACAATTGAGTTGTTGCGGTCGTATGGTTTATACTTTATACTCAAATTAGGCAGGACAGTATAAACCATAGTACAAAAATTCTACTTGCATCGCTCTCCATTCTATTAATATAATCCATCCATGGACATATCACTCTCTAAACATGTCCCATTGATACACTAGAAACCACGAGGAGTATAAGAGCAATTGAAAAAGAGACGAGATCACATATGTTTAGCATTGCGGGGTACTCATTAGATAAGGATATTGGCAAAGGGAAGTTTCTTGAATCAGCAATTTTTTATGTTGGTAGGCATGATTGGAGTATTAAATACTACCCAAATGGTTGTCATGAGGCAAAAGATGATGACATATCGGTATTTCTTAGACATAAAAGCAAATCAGAATGTGTTTTATCCTTAAAGAAAACAACAGGACCTAAAAGTTTCAGATCCGATTCGGATTGGGGTTATGCTTCATTTGGTGAAAGAGCAGTGTTCGAGTCAAATATTAAGGATGATTGTTTCATAATTAAATGTGTCCTTAGTGTTTTTAAAAAAAAATTCAGTGGAGCAAGCATCATCACAAATTATTGTTCCGCTTGGTAACATCCAGCAACAACTCGGCCATCTTTTGGAGAATGGAAATAGAGCAGATGTTACATTTGAAGTGGATGGGCAAATTGTTAGTGCTCACAAGTGCATTTTCGCTGCGAGATTTCCAGTCTTTTCAACACAATTTTTCGGTATGATGAAGGAAAAATCAAACACAACAATTAAAATTGAAGAAATGGAAGCTCCAGTGTTCGAAGCACTGCTTCATTTTATATATAATGATTCATTTCCTGATTTTGAAGAGAGTGAAGAGAAACATGACACTAAATTAATGGCTCAGCATATCTTAGTTGCAGCTGATAGATACGATTTGGAGAGAAAGATAATATGCGAGAAGATCTTGTGTGATGGTATCAACACGAGCAATGTGGTTACTGTGTTGTCTTTATCTGAGAGGCACAATTGCAATCATCTCAAAGCAACATGTTTAAAATTTTTAGCCTCTCCTGATATTCTTCAAGGGGTAGTGGCAACTGAACAATTTAAATGTTTAATTGGAAATCGTCCATTACTTTTGAAGAAACCATCAGTGAAACGGCAATATAGTTTGCTGCTCCTGCTCCTTCCAGTTACAGTTATAATTTTCCTTTTCTTTTTCACCAAACAATAATATATTCACTGCAACATTGATGATATATGCACTGCGCTTTTCATTATAAGAGGGGTATATATAAATCTTGTTCTTTCTATGTGTGATTTATATATCACAATTGTTGTTCATTTGTGTGACCATGTTATATATATATATCACATAATTTTATCTTGAGAATTTCTCCAATGGACAATATTTATATTTTTTTTCATACGCTTTTACAGAGTACTAATACAATGAACTTCCATTCTGAAAATCTCTTTATTCTTTTTTCTACATCATACCCAAATTAGACTCTTGTAATGATGAACATCCGTATGAATCAAACTATAATTTCTCTGAACCTGATTAAGAGGTTTCAGCAACTCTGTTTTCGTTCAAGCAAAATTAAAAGTTTAGACCAAGAAATGATAAATACTGCAAGCAAAATGACAAAAACGTAACTGATCAACTAATCAAAACTAAATTAGTGGTAAAATAGAATATTTATTAAACTAAATAATGATAATAATATACTCCAGTCCAGCCCTCTCACAGCTAGTATCATTTCTTCCCAAAAATAAATAATGATAGTAAAGTGTGGGAGCAAGGGGCACAGACAGAGACCAACTTTGAAGGATAATTTTCAAAACTATATTCAAGACTTGTATATACGTCCCTGTGTGGCATTGGACCAGTCAAGTTACACATGTTTTTTTATCACTTTATTCATGCATGTTTTGTCATGTTATCTTGTTGACATTTTTTTTAAGTTTTTATTATAATGACTGATGAGAGAAGAGAGTACACAAATTAATAAAAAGGACCACACGGTCTCTTTAATTCCAACAAAACATTCAAAATTCACGCGCATAAAAACACCATGAAACTTTATTAATACAATTGTCAGCAGGCGCCTAGCCTTGACCTTCAAAAAAAATAAACAAATCTGAACCCTAAAATTTTAATACCACTTTTTCCGGAAATAACGAGATATCTCTCGCCATTCTATTGGCTCCTAGTGACCAACTGACCATACACTTGAAATGTTTTATTTTTTCCAAACCATTGCCAAAAATACCAGTACATCACAAGAAGCAACACCAGGAAAAAACACATCCAGCCCCAAGTCATTAAGTCCTCCAAAAACTTTGATCTCTCCTGTATCATATATTTTCCTTGTGACTTGGTCAATACAAATGTTGTGCCTTCTCGCATTGCTACTGCAACTACCATCTTTCCATGTCCCAGCTTGATTTTGTCTATAACAGCCGCTTGTTCCCAGGTGTTATCACACTTTATTAAGAGAATTGTACAGTTCGTAGCAATGGCTATCGATAAGTTGGTTTGAAGTACAATGGCTAGGGCTGCTTGTGTCAACAGATTTGCACCATCTCCAGACAAAACCTCCTCAACCCTCCTCTTTACATAATCCACTCTGAACATTTTTTTTGTAGTTGGCTGTAAAGTAAAAAATAAAATGATGCTTTTAAAAAAATTGTTAGCAAACACAAAAAGCAAGTTCTTAATAATTTCGTACGTTTTGAGTGTCATTGGCAAAATTACATCAAATATTATAATAATTCATACAAAATTACAACCCTACACTTTACCTGAACAGTGATGATAAATCCATAACTGGTATGCGCAAGGCCACCGAGTCCCTGATTCCCTGGAATTTTAAATTCTCAAATTACTTTCCATCTATCTCCTTCGGGTCCGACCTTCAACACAATCCGTCTTCGAGCACTGATAACAAACACCTCTCCGCTCTCCAAATCCACAGCAACACGTACCACCAGGGCCACCATGCAACTTCAACAAAGGTACTACAAAAATTCTCCTGTATGATTTCAAATCATAAGCAGCAACCAGATGAATGATTTGAGAAGGCAACAATCAGCCTCTGACGTACGTGTCCAACAGCGACAGTGGTCGTTGATAAGATGTCAGTACTACTGTTATTAGAAGATGGTTCAGAGATGATGCACTTGACAATGCCTGTTTCGGGAATGTCATAGACAGCAGAGTCCAAGGTGGATGCGGCAACAAAGTGCTGTGCAATTGGGTCCCATGCTAGACTGGAGAACTGAAGCAATGTGGAGGAATTGATGCTAATGTTGATGTTGTGGCCTGCGGAGCATGGAGTAGGGCTCACAAGGAAGACAAGAAAAATAAAGAACAAAGGAGCCATTGAACAGTTTTCCTTTAGGAGACTTTGGAACAATTTCTAGGTCTATATATTTATACGATTTTAGTTGCACTTAATTTGGAACTTCGGAATAAAGAATTAATATTAATGCTCAATTTAAGTTGGTTATAATTAGATTTTCTTTACTTCATTGGGATAATTTAATATTTAACGAAACCTGCATATATATGTTATCTTTTTTAGAAGCACTTCAATTTGAATTTATATTTCTAGTTGATTAAAGGGATAAAAGGGGAAGAACTACACATGGATGGAACTGCGGAAATTAGAATAAGGTGAATTGCTGTAATAATTAGATTCCAAATAAAAGAATTGGAATTTCTGATGTTAAATTTGGAATTTTTTTGGTTAATAATTAAAAATTCGGAGAAAAATAAGTGGGTCGTATACATTTTGAAGGCATAAAAATTTGATATCTAGACCGACTAAAATTTCTTAACACTTGTTTTTGTTATTTTTATCATTTGTTTGTGTTAGAGAAAATTAATGAAATAAAACAGAGAATAACATCCTTTTTTTAAGATTTAAATCTTTTGTTTTTATTTTAATTGTAATTACTATTGTTTTCTCAGTAACTAATTTAGTAATGTTCATTTTATGCCACTCGTAAATAAGAAGGATCAGTTTAACTAAAGTTTTAAATATAACTTAAACTTCCATTCCTTTTAAGCAGTGTTCTAAATAGCGGCGCTATAGTGCCGCTATAGCATTTTTGGACCCCAAACGCTAAGTTATGACATCAAAATGCACTATTTGTGTTACGGCCGCTATAGCGGTGATAGCGGTCTGCTATAGCGCTATAGCAGTTCACTATTTGCGCTACGGCCGTTATACAATATGGTTTTTTTTTAATAAATCCTATTTGGCAGCCATTGCCAAATTTTTCAAAAAAAATAATATGGGTTTTTTTAAGCAATTTATATGGGTTTTAAATAAAAATTCAAAAAAGCTCAAATCGAAATTGAATTTGTTGCTACTTGCTACAAATAAATCAATTTGAAATTGGGAATAGAAATTGAAATTTGAATAGAAAAAAAATAGATTATGTCATGAATCATGATACTTAAGATATTTTTAATAGGAAAAATCGATAGTTTATGATATTACTATGGATATTTTTAACCGCAATTTGGACCACAACAGCAGACAGACTCATCTGCGACCGGCCAAATCGGTCGCAGATGACTATGGCGCCGGTCGCAGAAGACTAAAATCGGTCGCAGAAGTGTCGGTCGCAGATGGCTCCGTCGCTGATGCCCTTCCGCTGACGTCATCGGTCGCAGAAGGGTAAAGCGCCGGTCGCAGATGACCCTATAGCGACCGATGAGATCGGTCTCTGATGGTATATGTTGACGTGGCAGGAAGACCATTAGAGACCGATATGACGGTCGCTGATGATCCAATAATCGGTCGCAGAAGAGTAATTTTTTTTTTTTTTGACATTTTTTTGTTATTTTTCTTTTCCCAATTAGTACGAAATTTATGAAACAAATATAACAAACAAACTGGTACCAGTACAAACAAACTGGTATCCATGCATATAACACAAGTTCTCTTCAAACAACTGCATTAATAAATTACAAAAATCATTTACATAAATCTTTCCTTATTTTATTAGAGATTATGCAAGAATACAAATTTTTCATGCAACATCAGTTTTGCCAAAGATTTTACAATAGAATTTTTCAAGGTGTGATATGCGAGAAGTTAGCCTCCAGAATTGTTAATTTGCCAAATTGTATGAAAGAAAAGATGAAATTGACACTACAGTTCTACAAGCTTGCACCATATCTGATTCTGGCACTTGTGAACTCCCTGTCACCTCCTAATACCAAAAAAAGAATATAATAATAAACATTATTAAAATAAATAAAATGCACAGGGGATGAGGTGTAATTAGAAATGGTGCCCTTAAAAGATCTTTAATTAAACAAACCTTACTAAAGAAGTGCTGAAGCAAGTACTCCTTGACTACACTGCACAGTCCATAATAACATAACAAATTTGACATGACCTATGTTTTGGAAAATACAATGCATACTGTCAAAAACTCTCATAATTAATTTCTTCTCGAATTTGCAATTGTTTTACAAACTTGTACCTTGTTATAGAACCATTCTGTCCAAGAGGGAGCTTTACATAGAGGCGATATGAGAATCAAACCCAGTACACGCTCTCTATACTTCGTCTGAAAACAATAAAAATTAATGTTATCATCTAGTTCACATAGAAGGCTAAATTAATTACTTTCCAATTTCCATCCACATAACGTACTGGTATTAAGCTGAATGGTACACCAACACCATGGAACACAATAAAAAATCAAATTTATTCTGCCTCTCTCAGAAGCCTCAAGGCACATGTACTAGTAAGCATCTCTAGAGGTTATTAATTGTCAAAATCTTATACTGTAACTAAAACTCACTGCAAAATGGGTAAGATACTGGTACCAGTACATTTTAGTAGTTGTAAACTTCTAAGAGATAAAAGCAAGGAAGAAAAAGTACCATATGATCCCTTGGATTTGGAAATCTCTGGAATTCCAACTCATCAAACTAAAAAATTGGCAATAGTTCGACAACATTAACCCCCAATTCTAGATTTAGATTCCACTCAAAAATTGGAAATCGCTAGTGGACGACCTTGCACACAGAAGAAGCAAAAGAGGATAAATTTAGTTTTAGATTCCACACAAAATCAACAAAACCCTAAATCGGGTGACAAAAGAGAAAAAAAAAACAGAAAAAAGAAAAGAAAACGTGCCTGAAGAAGAGATGAGCGAAAATCACACGATTGCGGTGCTTGAGAAACCTCACCATCTCGTCTTGCACCGTCACAACTGGAGAGCGAGAAGCGAGGTTGGAGCTGACGGAGAGCTGACGGCGCGCATCTGTGCTGGGGTCGGGGTATGAGGCGAGAGTGCGAGAGAGAGAGATGGTGCTGTCGGGCGAGTCGGGGTCAACGGAGCGGGGGCGGAGGGGTCGGGCGAGTCGGGGGCGGCAGCTTTTTTTTTTGACTAAACCTAAAACGCAGGACGCGGGAGAAGACAGAAAAACTCGCGCTGTTATTTTTAGGAGGCACCTTTCTGCGACCGGCAAAATCGGTCGCTGAAGGGTAATGCGCCGATCGCAGAATGGTTCGTCTCCGATACATTTAATTTTTTTAGTTTTTTATTTTTTTGGGGGGTCTTCAGCGACCGGCGACAGCATCGGTCTCTGATACCGGTCGCTGAAGACAAGTTTTGCTGTAGTGGACTTTGTACTGGTTCAATATGAATATTATAATTTCTTAATTACTTTGGTGTTATTTATTGTTCTATGAGACTTTAGATAATGTTGATATTTAGTACAAATATTGAATATACGAAATGTAATAAAACACGCTATGTGGCATAGCTTCCGCTATAGCGACGCTATTCACTATAGCTTTTTTGTAGCCTTCCCGCTATGACGCTATAAACGCTATTTAGAACCTTGCTTTTAAGTAATAAAATTCTATTAATCTCTGTCACAATATGAGGCATGGTTGATGGTTGGAGATGCAAATTATAAAGAAAATAAAACTCAGTATATCTTGTCTCCAATTTAGAAAGATAAAGAGATAGAAGATGTTTTTTTTCAAGTGGTGATGTAAGTTTGCTCTCCTTAATTAAGGATTTCTCTTAACGAGCAGTACGGATCAAGGATAAAATGATCTAAAAAGAAAAAAAATCCGAAAATGCCCATAAGGAACATCTAAGGAGAGTGTATGAATATTATTTGGTATGATATTTAATTTTTGTTTAATTATTTATTTTCTCATCTTTATTAATTGGTGTGCCTGTGTGTGGGTGTGAACTGTAAAGTGTGGGAGCGAGGGGCACAGACAGAGACCAACTTTCAAGGATACACTACAGCAAAATGACTCATCTGCGACCGGCCAAATCGGTCGCAGATATTAATGTCGCCGGTCGCAGATGCATAGTTTCGGTCGCAGAAGAACTAAATCGGTCGCAGATGAGTCGGTCGCAGATGGGGCCGTCGCTGATGCCCTTTCGCTGACGTCATCGGTCGCAGAAGAGTAAGGAGCCGGTCGCAGATGACCATTTAGCGACCGATTATATCGGTCTCTGATGGTATACGTCGACGTGGCAAGAATCCCATCAGCGACCGATTTGGCGGTCGCTGATGATCCAACAATCGGTCGCAGAAGAGTTTTTTTTTTTTTTTGCTGTTGTTTTTCTTTTCTGTTCTGTTCTGTTGTGTTGTTTTTTTTGCTGTTGTTTTTCGCAGAAGAGGGCCAAAGGGCTCGATCAGACCCATACTTTGCGCTCATATCCCGTTCGTAGTCTTCCTACAACATTTATAAAATAATGATGTGAATTTATGACTTTTTTAAATCTAAGTCTTTTATGTATTTTTCTAAAGACTAAAACCCTACTTGACAAAAAATAGAAAGGAAAAATAGAGAATGAATATTATTAAAATATTGTTATGTTCTATATTACCTGTGCCTTTTTCGCCCTCGCGGAACACAATTGCCCCGTCTCCTTATTAGTATGCGTCGGCGTAAACAGCTCGTCAGACCACCTGGGCTCGCGGTGGTGTTCATTCTCCTATGATGAATAAACATTTCAATCCAAATAGAATTACCAAGATTAGTTCGAGTAAACTGAAATTGAAATTAATTATTTTGATGAAATAAAACATCTTACAAATCTTTGTTTGTAAAACAGCATGTTTACGGAGCCCGTGGTTGCAAAGGAACTCTCTCCAGAATTGGTCCTATTTCGTTGATTCTGCTCGCTCCGCCTAGCAAAATCTTCGGAGCACCAATAGTCGCACAATTTGGGCCAGTTATTCGCCGTTATCCAGTCATATGTGCTTGGCACCCCTTGGTCCTTCCAATCCAGAATGCTATCTCCATACCTAATTTTCGCTTCTCCTCTGCACTTGTGAAGCAGGTTTTGAAGAGATTTGTTGGCTATGCTGCTAAATGTCTTCCAGGCCAGATCCATGTCTTCACCTGGAGGAAACTGATAGTATCTCTACATGCATCATTAAAAAGTCGTTGGTTAGCTTAAAAAGAGACAAATTAGGTTGCCAATTTTAAAAATGAGATGTTACTCACCAAAAACTCATCTTTGACCTTTTCTTTAGTATCCTCGGGATAGTCATCAAATTTTGTACACACGGGTATAGTAGGTAATCTAGTTTCCTCAGGATAGTGGAAACGTGTGCATTGCGAGATTATTTTGTTGACATTTTGAGTCGCTATCAACAAATCTCCAATGAAAGATCTGCAAACAAAATTACTTAAAACCACTACAAATGGATAATCCTACATGCACAAAAATTCACAAAAAATGAATTTTACCTATAACCCTCCCGACGAATCACTGGTCTATCCTCCAGCGCCTGCGGCGGCGGGATGTATACATTTCGGCCACGTGGAGGGCGCTTGGATCCACTTGATGATGCCTCCTTCTCCTTCCCCTTTCTGCTCGGCATACCTGCAATGGAGTTTGTATAAACATCTAACTACACATAAGAAATCCAGATCAATACTTTAGACCCTCCAGATATCATCAATTGATAACGGACCCTCTAAAGCAAGTCATGGAAGAAACACAAAATCAAATCAAGTGTTGCATCATCCATGCAACAGGACTTGTATACAGCCATACAAGCGGCATCTACATAAGCTATAAATTTAAACATACGTACTAGAGATATAGAGAGAGATGACGCTTCCCTTCTCTTGCCTTGCCTTGATTAGTTCTACATAAAATAAAATGCAAGTAGAGAATAACGACAATGATTTCTTATTGGATAGGTAATATCAAGGAGGCTGTGAAGGTGGGTCTCAAAAGTTTTTGGGTCTATAAGGAATTAGCAAGTTACTATCACTTACTAAGTAATAACTATGAGATCACCAAAGTTATTTGACACATCTACTTAATTTAGCACATATAAGAAGTCATGCATGCAGAGATAAACAACATAAATTAATTATTACTATCAATTTTGATAATTTAGCACATCTACTTAATTTAGCACATATAAGAAGTCATGCATGCTGATTTTTTTACCTGTTAATCCCTGAATATGCATGGTGCTTGCAGACTACCTTCCTTGGATTGAATGTTACTAAACTTTTCATATAAATTATTGTTACAATGCTAATTTATCACATGTGTATTTAACTATTTAATTCTGTACTGAAGCAAAACATAATTTCCACATATCTACTAATTTGTTTTCTACCCAAATTGTTCAGTATGTACCAGCATGCCTCACATTGTTATCAGAAAAAAAAAACCGAAATCAAAGAAAATCAGAAAAATTAGAGACGCTAACCAGGGAGAGAGAGAGAGACGCTAACAAGGGAGGCCTAGGCGAAGCCCTGATCTAGGCGCGGCGGAGGCGAAGCAGAAAGGCGGCAAGCCGTGCGAGGCAGCGAGCGGGAGGCTCTCTCCTCTCGAGCGGGGTCGGGCGGCAGATCGAGTGAGAGAGAGAGAGAGAGAAAGAGGCGGGGTCGGGCGGCAGATCGGGTGGCGTCGGTTTTCGTCGATCGGGCGGCGTCGGCTTCCGTCGGTTTTTTTTAATCAAACCTAAAACGCGCGAAGTCAGAGAGAGAGAGAAGGAAATTGCCGGGTTTTTTTTGGGATACTCTTCTGCGACCGATTTTTATCGGTCGCAGAAGACTGTTTTCGCCGGTCTCTGAAGAGTTCGTCTCCGAAAGCTTTTTTTTTTTAAATTTTTTTTGGGTCTTCTGCGACCGGCGACTGAAGCGGTCGCTGATGCCGGTCGCAGATGTCCTGTTTTGCTGTAGTGATAATTTTCAAAACTATATTTATTCAAGACTTGTATATACGTCCATGCGTGGTATTGGACCAGTCAAGTTACACATGTTTTTTTTTTTTTATCACTTTATTCATGCATGTTTTGTTATGTTATCTTGTTGACTTTAATTTCGTAGGCCAACTCAACAAAACATTCAAACTTCACACGCATAAAAACACCGTGAAACTGGATTAATACAGTTGTCAGCAGGCGCCTAGCCTTCTGACCTTCAAAAAAAAATCTGAACCCTAAAATTATAATACCACTTTTTCCAGAAATAACGAGATATCTCTCGCTATTCTATTGGCTCCTAGTGACCATACACTTGAAATGTTTTATTTTTTCGAAACCATTGCCAAAAATACCAGTATCACAAGAAGCAACACCAAGTAAAAACACATCAAGCCCCAAGTCATCAAGTCCTCCAATAACTTTGATCGCCAAATTACCTCCTGTATCATATATCCTCCTTGTGAGTTGGTCAATACAAATGTTGTGCCTTCTCGCATTGCTACTGCAACTACCGTCTTTCCATGTCTCAGCTTGATTTTGTCTATAACATCCGCTTGTTCCCAGGTGTTATCACTCTTTATTAAGAAAATTGTATGGTTGGTAGCAATGGCTATCGATAAGTTGGTTCGAAGTACAATGTTTGGGGCTGCTTGTGTCAACAGATTTGCACCACCTCTAGACAAAACCTCCTCAACTGTCCTCTTTACGTAATCCACTTTAAACATTTTTTTTGTCGTAGGCTGTAAAGGAAAAAAAATGATGGTTTAAAAAAAATTGTTAGCAAACACAAAAATCAATTGTTCTTAATAATTAATTTCATATGTTTTGAGTGTCCTTGGCAAAATTAGCAAATTACATCAAATATAATTATAATTCATACGAAATTACAACCCTAGATTTACCTGAACAGTAATGATGTATCCATAACTGGTATGCGCAAGCCCACCGAGTCCCTGATTCCCTGGAATTTTAAATTCTGAAATTACTTTCCATCTATCTCCTTCGGGTCCGACCTTCAACACAATCCCTCTTTGAGCACTGGTAACAAACACCTCTCCGCTCTCCAAATCCACAGCAACGCCACCAGGGTCACCATGCAACTCCGGCAAAGGTACTGCCAAAATTCTCCTGTATGATTTCAAATCATAAGCTGCAACGGATGAATGATTTGAGAAGACAACAATCAGCCTCTGACGTACGTGATCAACAGCGACAGCCGTCGTTGAGATGCCTATACTACTGTTATTAGAAGATGCTTCAGAGATGACGCACTTGACAGTGCCTGTTTCGGGAATGGCATAGACAGCAGAGTTCAAGTTGGATCCGGCAACAAAGTGCTGTGCAATTGGGTCCCATGCTAGACTGGAGAACTGAAGCAATGTGGAGGAATTGATGTTAATGTTGATGCTGTGGCCTGCGTGGCATGGAGTAGGGATCACAAGGATGACAAGAAAAATAAAGAACAAAGGAGCCATTGAACAGTTTTGGTTTAGGAGACTTTGGAATAATTTCTAGGTCTATATATTTATACGATTTTAGTTGCACTTAATTTGGAACTTCGGAATAAAGAATTAATATTAATGCTCAATTTAAGTTGGTTATAATTAGATTTCCTTTACTTGATTGAGATAATTTAATATTTAACGAAACCTGCATATATATGTTATCTTTTTTAGAAGCACTTCAATTTGAATTTATATTTTTAGTTGATTAAAAGGATAAAATGGAAAGAACTAAACATGGATGGAACTGTGGAATTTAGAATTAAGGTGAATTGCTGTAATAATTAGATTACAAATAAAAGAATTGGAATTTCTGACGTTAAATTTTGAATTTTTTTGGTTATTAATAAAAAATTCGGAGAAAAATAAGTGGGTCGTATACAAAAGGCATAAAAATTTGATATCTAGGCGGACTAAAATTTCTTGACACTTGTTTTTAGTTATTTTATCAGTTGTTTGTGTTAGAGAAAATGAAATAAAACAGAGAATAACGTTCTTTTTTAAGATTTAAATCTTGTTATTTTTAATTTTAATTGTAATTACTATTTTTTTCTCTATAACTAATTAAGTAATCTTTATTTTGTGCCACCCGTAAATATGAACGACCAGTTTAACTAAAGTTTTAAATATAAATTAAACTTCTATTCCTTTTAAGTAATAAAATTCTATTAATCTCTGTCACAATATGAGGCATGGTTGATGGTTGGAGATGCAAATTATAAAGAAAATAAAACCCGGCATATCTTATTTCCAATTTACAAAGATAAAGAGATAGAAGAGGGATGTTTTTTTCAAGTGGTGATGTCTGAAGTTTGCTCCTTAAGGATTTCTCTTAACGAGTAGTACGGATCAAGGATAAAAATTAAGATCTAAAAAAATATTCTTAAAATGCCCATAAGTAACATCTAAGGAGAGTGTATGAATATTATTTTGTATGATATTTAATTTTGTTTAATATTTATTTTCTCATCTTTATTAATTGGTGTGTGTGTGGGTGTGAACTGTAAAGTGTGGGGGCGAGGGGCATGCACAGACAGAGACCAACTTTGATGGATAATTTTCTAAACTACATATTCAAGACTTGTATATACGTCCCCGTGTGGTATTGGACCAATCAAGTTACACATATGTTTTTTTTTTTAATTTTTATCACTTTTTTCATGTTTTGTCATGTTATCTTGTTGACTTCCTTTTTAAGTTTTTATTATAATGACCGATGAGAGAAAGAGAGTACACAAATAAAAAGGATCACATGAACGGTCTCTTTAATTCCATATGCCAACTCAACAAAACAATCAAACTTCACACGCATAAAAACACCGTGAAACTTTATTAATACAATTGTCAGCAGGCGCCTAGCATTCTGACCTTAAAAAAAAAAAGAAAATAATCTCAACCCTAAAATTTTAATACCACATCTTCCGGAAATAACGAGATATCTCTCGCCATTCTATCGGTTCCTAGTGACCATACACTTGAAATGTTTTATTTTTTCCAAACCATTGCCAAAAATACCAGTATATCACAAGAAGGAACACCAAGAAAAAACACATCAAGCCCCAATTCATTAAGTCCTTAAAGAGAAAGAGAATATAGAATAGAAGCAAGAATTTCTTTTTTTTAATCTTTGCTTACTGAATACAGAGTACATTGAGATATTTATAGAAAATGCTATCTATCATCTATACATCAGTCAACGGTCTAACTAACAGTATTCAACATTCTCAACAGCCTAACTAACTTCATTAATGCCTAACTAATTCAGTTATGCTGTTATTCCTATTAGCCCCCCCCCCCCCCCCCCCCCCCCCCCCCCCCCCCCCCCCCCCCGGCAAGCTAAAGGAACTGAGCAGACCGTTAGCTTGGATGCCAAGTGAGCAAACCGAGGTGATGCAAGAGGTTTGGTGAAGATGTCGGCCAGCTGGTCATGGGTTGAAATAAACCGAATCTGAAGAGAATTGCTTGCCACCCGTTCCCGAACGAAGTGAAAATCTATTTCCACATGTTTTGTTCTTGCATGAAACATGGGATTTGATGCCAAGTAGGTTGCGCCAATGTTATCACACCATAGAGTCGGTGGTTGAGAGGAAGGAATGTGAAGCTCTTGAAGAAGATATTGCAACCAAATCAACTCAGCACTTGTAACCGCAATAGCTCTATATTCTGATTCAGTGCTGGACCTGGAAACAGTGGGCTGTTTTTTTGAACTCTAAGAAACGATGTTGTGGCCGAGATAAATGCAAAAACCTGAAGTAGATTTGCGATCATCGGGTGACCCGGCCCAATCCGAATCACTATATGCATTAAGAGTAAAGGATGAACAAGGTCGGAATGTAAGCCCATGAGTGAGAGTGCCCTTTAAGTAACGAAGAATGCGTTTCACGGCAGCCCAATGAGAAGAGGTTGGAGCATGCATGAATTGTGAAACCTTGTTGACGGCAAAGCTAATGTCGGGTCTAGTCAAGGTTGCATATTGAAGAGCACCAACTATAGATCGAAAAAGGCACGGGTCATTGAAAGGATCACCGTCAAATTGGGAGAGAGAGGTATTGGAGGCCATAGGAGATGGAAGGGGGTTAGCATGTTGCATATTAGCTCGAGTAAGAAGATCATGAAGGTATTTGGTTTGAGAAAGGTGAAGGCCATGATCGGTTTTATTGACCTCAATTCCCAAAAATTAATGTAAACAACCAAGATCTTTGAGAGCAAAAGAATCTTGAAGAGATCGAATGAGGGCTTGGATGAGATGTAAAGAGCTTCCCGTAACAATGATATCATCGACATATACCAAGAGAATGAGAGAAGACCCTTTAGAAAATCGGGTAAAAAGAGAGGGATCATAAGGAGAAGAGAGAAAACCTTGAGCGGTTTAAAGCGGTGCTTAATGTTTGAAACCAAGCCCGAGGGGATTGTTTAAGGCCATAAAGAGCCTTAGAAAGGCGACAAACATGAGATGGTTTTAAAGGATCAACAAAACCGGGGGGTTGATGCATGAACACGGTCTCTTTGAGATCCCCATGGAGAAATGCATTTTGAACATCCAATTGATGGATCGGCCAACTATGTGAAAGGGCTAGTGTAAGAACCACGCGAATTGTAGTTTGGTGAACAACCGGGCTATATGTATCAAAGTAATCGACACCCTCTTCTTGATTGAACCCTTTTGCTACTAAGCGCGCTTTATACCTTTCGAGAGAACCATTGGCCTTCCTTTTTATTTTAAATACCCATTTGCAACCCACCAGATTCTGACTTGGAGATGAGGGAACAAGATCCCAAGTGCCATTGGACATGAGAGCCGCATATTCTTTTGTCATTGCTTCTACCCACTGAGGATGATCCTTGGCCTGATTGTAGGTTTTGGGTTCAGTTAGAGTGAAAGTATCGGCAAGTAAGGCCACATGATCAGGAAAAACCCGAGGTTTACGAGTGTGATCTCTGGTTCGGGTGGTCATAGGGTGAATAGAAGCAATAGGGTGTGTAGTAGCAGTAGGTGTTTGTAAAACAAACAGAATTGGGCGCTCAGGGGTAGTGCATGAATTTGAAACATGGAACTGATCCCGTCCAGGCATAGAAGGACCCGAAAAAGTAGAGTAATCAGTAGGAAGTGTAGGAGTTGTACCTGGTTTATCTACAACAGGGGTTGGATCCGAAAAAGGGAGAGAATGCGGACCTGAAGAGGGCTGAGTCGAGTGGGGATCATCTCCAATACGGGTTGGACCCAAAAAAGAAAGGGAAGGAGGTGCTACTAGGCTCGGATCTGGTGTGACAGGGGTTCTGGGAGCATGGGTGTGGCGAGGCTGAGAAGGCAGCAGTGCCAACCAAGTGGAATGCTCACTAGGAGGTTCTGTAGCTGAGGCCGAGGCTCTGAATGGAAACCGAGATTCATCAAAAACCACATGTCGTGACACATAAAGGCGATTAGTGTCAATATGCCAACATTTGTAGCCCTTTTGAGAAAGAGCATAACCAAGAAAAACACAAGGAAGTGATCGGGGTTGAAGTTTATGGTTGTTGTAGGGTCGGATATATGGAAAACATAAGCAACCCAAAACTCGCAAAGAGCCATAATCAGGATTTTTATGAAAAAGAGAGTAGAAGGGAGAAGAGAGATTAGTAGAAGAGGGTTGTCTATTAATTAAATAGACAATGCTAGAGAAGATATCATCCCAAAACCGAGTAGGTAGAGAAGATTGGTTGAAGGTGGATAAAGCAAGCTCAATGATATGGCGGTGTTTGTGTTCGGCCATACCATTTTGTTCGGGTGTGTGCGGGCAAGTAGTTTGGTGAAGGATAGATGGAAAGAGGCGAGAGATAGGTTTATACTCCGTACCACCATCCGTGCGAAGTACTTTGATTGAGCAACCAAGAAGATTCTCAATTTGAGCTTTAAAAGAAGAAAAAACTTTCACAACCTCATCTTTAGAATGCAAGAAATAAATCCATGATCTCGAAAAATCATCGATGAAAAGTACATAGTATCTAAATCCATTATGAGAAACCAAAGGAGCGGGTCCCCATACATCCGAATGGATGAGCTCAAGAGGAAAAGAAGAAGAAGAAGAAAAAGATGGTGAAAATGGTAATTTGTGAGACTTGCCAAACAACAATCATGGAATAAGCTCATCTTATTATTACTACAAGGTAAAGCATGAGAATGTAAAATTTTTAAGGTGGTAGAAGAGGAGGGGTGCCCAAGGCGTGCATGCCAAAGATCAATGGAAGCCTTTTCACCAACATAAGCTTGAGGAGAGGTTGGAGAAAGAGGAAGGGTGTATAGTCCATTGAGAAGCCTAGCGTGGAGGAGGGGCTTCATGGTGAGGCGCTCCTTTATCACACAAATATGAGAAGAAAACTCGATGAGAATAGAATTATCACTTAAGAGTTTAGAAAGACTCAAAAGGTTCTTTGTAAATGTGGGCACAAAAAGCACATCGAGTAATAAAAATGTGTGATTGGAAATAGTCAAATGAGAGGAGCCAATATGGCTAATGCGCATACCGGTACCGTTACCAATATGGAGAGCATCCAAACCATCATACGGCATGTAGGAGGAAAGGTTATTCAAGTCATTTGTAACATGATGCGTGGCACCCGAATCGAGGTACCAATCGGACCCGGATGGGGTGTTAGCCGGCTGTGCAACATTAGCTTGTGCTGGCTGAGCTAAGTGAGCTTGAAAAACCTCCTGAGATGAGCCATAATTCAGATCCATACGGTACCAGCAAATCTGGGCTGAATGACCCCTCTTTAGGCAGATCTGGCAAATAGTATTGCGGTCAGGATTAAGAGCAGATTGATCTGGGTAATTCGGCCTAGGAGCAGCACTATAGGGCTTGGGCTGAGAGGGAACCGGATTAGGAAGCAAGGGGGGAGTACCATTGGGCCTGGGTTGATAGCTACGTTGTCTAGGCTGGTAATTGGGCCGAAAGTTGGGATTGTAGGACCTCTGATTGGAGCGGGTTTGGTTTTTCTGGTTTGGATTGTAAGGCTTCGGACCCGAACCAACCTTAGAATTAGAATAGAGGGCAGCGGGATTAGAGAGAGAAGAAAGAGAAGAAGAACCGCTACTTAGCTGAGAAGTGAGCAGCGATTCATGGCTGAGAAGCATGGATTGGAGCTCCGAGAGAGTGAGATTGTCCTTCGTAGTAGTAGCGACAACAAAAGAATTGTAGTCGGGACCCAAACCACCTAGGATCGTGAGTATGAGATCCTCATCACTAACCGGAGACCCGATAAAAGCCAGTTCATCAGCGATTGAACGAATCTGTTGACAGTAATCAGTGCAAGAGGAGCCGCCTTTGGTGGTAGTTTGAAGAGATCATCAGAGCTCAGCAAGCCTGGCCCGAGAAGTCGCAGAAAACGTCTGCTGGAGCATGCGCCAGAGATCAGCAGAAGTGGAACAGGACACCACTTGACCAAGAAGAGACTCAGTCAGAGAAGATCGAAGCCAGCTTAGAAGGAGCTGATCTTGGCGATGCCAATGTGGATGAGCCGGATTGTCGATTAGAACACCACTGACTAAAATTTGACGACTTGGTGGAGATTCCTCAAGAAATCGAAACAAGCCATGTCCATGGATAGTAGGAACAATCTGAGATTTCCAGGCAAGATAGTTATTTCGGTTTAATTTCGTAGAAATAGGGAGATTGAGGATCACAATTGGATCAAGAGATTGAACAGTAGTCATGGTAGACTCTAAATTGGGGGAGGGATTGGTTTGAGAAGAAGGATCAGCCATGGCTGTCTGATACCATAAAGAGAAAGAGAATATAGAATAGAAGCAAGAATTTCTTTTTTTTAATCTTTGCTTACTGAATACAGAGTACATTGAGATATTTATAGAAAATGCTATCTATCATCTATACATCAGTCAACGGTCTAACTAACAGTATTCAACATTCTCAACAGCCTAACTAACTTCATTAATGCCTAACTAATTCAGTTATGCTGTTATTCCTATTAGTCCTCCAAAAACTTTGATCTCCAAATTACCTCCTGTATCATATATTTTCCTTGTGACTTGGTCAATACAAATGTTGTACCTTCTCGCATTGCTACTGCAACTACCGTCTTTCCATGTCCCGGCTTGATTTTGTCTATAACAGCCGCTTGTTCCCAGGTGTTATCACACTTTATTAAGAGAATTGTAGAGTTCGTAGCAATGGCTATCGATAAGTTGGTTCGAAGTACGATGGCTGGGGCTGCTTGTGTCAACAGATTTGCACCATCTTTAGACAAAACCTCCTCAACCGTCCTCTTTACATAATCCACTTTGAATATTTTTTTTGTAGATGGCTGTAAAGGGAAAAAAAAAAAGTTCTTAATAATTTCGTACGTTTTGAGTGTCATTGGCAAAATTACATCAAATATTATAATAATTCATACGAAATTACAACCCTAGACTTTACCTGAACAGTGATGATGTATCCATAACTGGTATACGCAAGCCCACCGAGTCCCTGATTCCCTGGAATTTTAAATTCTGAAATTACTTTCCATCTATCTCCTTCGGGACCGACCTTCAACACAATCCCTCTTCGAGCACTGGTAACAAACACCTCTCCGCTCTCCAAATCCATAGCAACGCCACCAGGACCACCATGCAACTCTGGCAAAGGTACTGCAAAAATTCTCCTGTATGATTTCAAATCATAAGCAGCAACGGACGAGTGATTTGAGAAGGCAACAATCAGCCTCTGACGTACGTGATCAACAGAAACAGCGGTCGTCGAAATGCCAGTGCCACTACTGTTATTAGAAGAAGGTTCAGAGATGATGGACTTGACGGTGCCTGTTTCAGGAATGGCATAGACAGCAGAGTCCAAGGTGGATCCGGCAACAAAGTGCTGTGCAATTGGGTCCCATGCTAGACTGGAGAACTCAAGCAATGTGGAGGAATTGATGTTGATGTTGATGCTGTGGCCTGTGGAGCTTGGAGTAGGGCTCAGAAGGATGATAAGAAAAATAAAGAACAGAGCCATTGAACAGTTTTGGACTTTTGGTTTAGTAGACTTTGAACAATTTGTAGGTCTATATATTTATACGATTTTAGTTGCACTTAATTTGTAACTTCGGAATAAAGAATTAATATTAATACTCATTTTAAGTTGGTTATAATTAGATTTTATTTACTTCATTGGGATAATTTAATATTTAACAAAAGCTGCATATATATGTTATCTTTTTTAGAAGCACTTTATCAATTTGGATTTATATTTTTAGTTGATTAAAAGGATAAAATTGAAAGAACTAAAGATGGATGGAACTGTGGAATTTAGAAGGTGAATTGCTGTAATAATTAGATTCCAAATAAAAGAATTGGGATTTCTTACGTTTAATTTGGAATTTTTTTGGTTAATAATAAAAATTTCGGAGAAAAAGAAATGGGTCGATGAAAATTTGATATCTAGACGGACTAAATTTTTTTGACACTTGTTTTTTGTTATTTTTTTCAGATGTTTGTGTTAGAGAAAATGAAATGAAACTGAGAATGACGTCCTTTTTTTAAGATTTGATCTTCCTTTTTTTTTAAAATAATTGTAATTACAAACTTGATGTTACTCTTTAAAAAGAATTCGGATGAATTACTATTTTTTTCTCAGTAACTAATTAAGCAATCTTTATTTTATGCCACTCATAAATAAGTACGAGTTTACCTAAAGTTTTAAATAGAAAACTTATATTCATTTTAAGTAATAAAATTCCATTAATCTCTGTCACAATATGAGGCATGGTTGATGGATGGAGACAAAATTTATGCCAAACTACAAAGATGCTATCTTTTAATAGTAATTGACCTCGCCACATGCAATATTAACAGTTATACCTCTGGAGATAAAATTTACCTCTGGAGCAGAAAAAATTGACCTATGAAAAAACAGTTCGGATCGACTGTTTGGATTTTGAAATCGCAAAATTGACCTATAAAAAAACGGTGTCATGATGTGTCACCAAAAAAGGTGTAATTGGATCCCTCCTCTTTTATATATTATTTTAATAAATATCTGATCCAATCCGTATCCGACTAATATCCGATCCATATCCGTATCTGAAAAATTAAAAAGGAATATGGATATAGTTTTACCACTATCCGCTCCGTATTCGCTCCGTTTTCACCCTAGGTAGGTTTGTTTGACCTTTGTATTTTGTATAATTATGTAACTGTCTTTTTCTCTTTCAAAATAGGCTATAATTAATCAGTTTTATTAATGGATTTTTTAGTTGCTGATTCAAAATTTTAGTTTCACAATTAGTAATAATTCAAAATTGGCTAAATTTAGTTGCTTATTTAAAATTTTCATGAATTAAAATGGCTTCATTATATTAATAGGCCATATATTATTCACAAGTGGCCCAGTTTGAAAACCAAAGCAGCGATCCAAATAGAAGTGCAGTTATCCATAAGTTGTCCACAGTTCAGCCCTGACGGCTGAAACAGGCATGTTCTGAACAGGGCTCAGCTTTGAACAAAACTGAACGGGTTGAGCATGAGCAATTAGTCTTTCATTTCAGGCCGATCATGATCAGGGCTTTATATATTTCAATTTCCAACCAGGCCGGTCATGAACAGAGCTTTCGCTCATTTGCAGGCCTACAATGCATCATAATTCACAAGCAAGCAATAGATCCACTAAAGCAAATATAATTAAAGAGAAGCTCATGCGGCATACAAAATTTCAATTTTCCCCAGAAAATGGTTTTGTTTGTTCAAGTTTCAGTTCTATTTGAGATGTTACCCAACAACAACAACAACAAAAACTCTCGAGTAGAATTATGATTGTATTACACAGGACTAATGCACAATCAACATTTCTACATTCCAAAACAAGAATCATTACTAAGAATATTACCAAGTCATCTGCCGCATGTACTCAAACCTGGAGAGAAAGAGACAGAGGAAGGTGGTGAAATTAATTGAACAAATTTACAAAATGCAATTTATTCAGTGCTTAAACTAGACAGCAATCTCTATTTTGCGACGTCCTACCAAGGATTGAACCCCATAATTTTCAAAATTGTGTCAATTATTTAAGCGCTGGGGTATCTATATTTTTCTACCAAAAATATGAATATTCTTATACCAAGAAAACAGAACTTTCAAATACAACACTGTGTTGCTCGTAACAAATTACTTAAAGATCTACACAAATTTCTAGAATAAAAGGTTTTCAGAATTATATTCAAAATTTACTGCTTTGAATAGCATGCAACATTTTCATACTTTCACAGACTTGTGATATTACATACCAGGTATATCTGACAAGTACTGTGATAAATTTGGTATTATCTACTTAATATTTACTTGTACAGCTGATACCCAAATCTGATTCATTTAAGGCATGGAGACTTTCACTTACAGGAGTGTACGATCCTCTCTGACACTGTTGTCAACCTCTATATGTTGGAATTGAGACGTCAATTCCAATTAATTAAGTTTGGACTACGTGTTATATGATTAATATATCACATACTGTCAATAATATTATGAGAAATAATATAAGATATGTCTAAATGTGATTGACTGAAATAATGGCATAGTACGTAATTTCGCTAAGTTTTGGGACACGAATGCATATAGAACATAATGTAAATTAATTATAATTGTTGATGGACCAATTATAATTAATTCAACTAATACTAGTGATAAATGTAAGAATTATTGTTTGGGCCTAATCAATTGATTGGATCAAGATACCAAACAAAATGGACCAAAAATGTTATGCATATTATGACAGTTGGTTACGACAGCTGGTTTAATTATAATATGCATATTATAATTAATTAATTATACGAAATGTTGTGCATGTTATGCATATATAACATTTATGTAAATTAATTATAATATGCATATTTGATCAATTATATCAATCAATTATACGATTTGTTTGTCAGCCAAATATAATTGATTTGTATAATTGAATAGAAAAGAAAATATGTTATGCATATTTGATTGGTTACCAAAAATGCACAAACAAATATCTTTGAGAAAATATGTCATATATTATGTATAATTTTTGACATGAATTATAAGATCTCTCAAAGATACATTTTCACTAGTATAAAAGGCGCTGGGTCTCCAAGCAATCCGGGTAAGAAAATTTTTTAGGGACACATGTGTTGTGCATAGCCACCTTATTCTCCCTCCATTAGAGAATAATACTCTTGAACTCCGTTCGTGACTCGAGCGAGAAGAAAGGCACCAGGACTTGCTTGGAAGGACTCGAAAGCGTACCAATCAAGCACCATCTCAAGTCAACTCGTATCAAGTGAAATTTGCAAGTGAGATTGCAAAGCATGGATCCAAGTAAGTAACTAATGCTTCCGCTGTGTATTTTAATTCTTTTTCTTGCGCGGAGTTTTGAGTTTAGGAATTGCAATTGCTAGTTAATTTAGGAATTTTGTATTTGACTCTTTAACTTAAATTGAAATTGCACCCCTTACACTATAATCTTGAACTGACCAACAATTGCATGACAAGGCCAGATGTCACAATAGGGGGGTGATACCCAGCTCCATAACGGTACCATGGTTTGACGCAAGGATTACCCACATCCAGTAAAACAGGTCAGCATCGGTTGTAGAGTGGATCCCATAGAGAGGGAGCTGGGAACAAACCAGGAAAATGAAAAGAGAGATCACACTGTAGATTACTTTCTCTCTGAAAGGGATCTTTTGGTCGGCGCCCTGCGCTTCGGGTAGAAATGCCAAAAAGGGTCTGACAAGGTGCAAAACCCGAAACCCACCCCATTAAAAGGTTTAGTAATTTAAAGGTATGGAGATTAGCTGACTTCAGAGAGTTTTGGATGAATTTGGCATTGAATTAAATTCCAAGGGGAACAGATGTGATTTATAGTATAAATATACTTCGAATGGTCCATAACCCAGAAGTTAATTTCAGTAACACTACAAATAGTAATATTTGAGGACTCAAATTGGAAATCCAACCACGAATTAAAACAATGCTATAAAATAGTAAAATTTGTAGACTCGAATTAGAAACCCTGGAAATAAAACACTAGCAAATTTCACCACATCACTTCCTAAGGTTCCCAATCCAGATCAAAATACATTACTTATACGACACTTCATCATACAAATTAACATTAAGTACCTCGAAATCGTTGAAAGCGAGACCGAATAGCGCCAGGTCGGATGAAGCCAGAGACGGTCAATGCCAGCTCACACGGATCAGTGATCAGACCGAGGTGCGCCAGAAAATTGACCCACCTAAACCTGTTACAGTATTGACTGGCAAATCTATTAACCTGAAGCAAGCCTAAATCAACTTGAGGCCGGCAAAGTAGATTCAAATCCAATTCTTAAATTCTATTGGCCCCATTTTGAGGTTCCAAATGAGAATCCAACAGAAGAAAAAGTCCACTTTTTAAATTCAATTATAGATCCATAGCAGAGAAGCTTCAATTCGTTTGTCAGATAAAAAGGTTTCAACTGACAGCCCTAGCTACGGCCATGAATTTTGTCGGAGGGGAGGCTGTCGGAGAGGAGGTCGAGTCGGATCTTGGTACTGAGAGATTTGGAATAATAGCGACAAAATCGCTTACAGAGTGATCCGAAAAGAGGTCATTCGCTGAAATCGGACACTCGAGCACCATTTTACGACCGTTTAAGTTTCGTCGTCGTTTTTTGCCTTCTCAGTGAAGATATCATTTCTATTCATATATAATTTAGCATAATATACAGTATTTTAGCATAATTTAACATAATTTAGCGTAATTTAATGTAATTCAGCGTAATTTAACATAATTTCTAGTAATTTAGCGTATTTTAGTAAATATATGCTAATTATACATAAAAAAAAGTAATCTAACAAATATTTAAAAAAATCAATTTTTACTGTTAGATCTCAGCATCTTGCTATTCATAGTGTCTCTAAAAAAAAAAAAAAATTAGTACCGGCCATTAAATGGCCAGTACCGAAAAAATTTGAAACCAGCCAATTAATGACCGGTATAAATATTTTTATAAATTCCCAACGTTAGTGGGGTATATTTATTAATTTGTAATTAATTTTGGATATTAATAAAAATGTCGGTAGAGAAGGTGGTTCTGGATTTTTGGAGAAAGAAATACTCATAATTTTTTAGTTATCAAATTAAATAGCAATCTTGTCGGTGAAACGTAACTTTCTTTCTTTCTTTCTTTTTCTTTAGATTAAAATTAGCAATACTCATTTTTTTTCTAGTTGTAAATTAAGGGGGGCGGTTATGCAAATTTTTCAAACAGAGAAGTTAGATTCTTTTATTCAACTAATATCCAACATAAACCAATAAATCTCAAAGTAACAAAAACCAACCAATCTCAGAGTAACAAAAACTAACCAATCTCAAAGTAAAAAAAAAATCTAACAAAAATAAAATATAAAGCAACAGTACGAGAAAGTTTTGTAATGAACAAAAATAGTATCCAGTACGTAGCTAGGCAGTGGTGATATAGGCTCTACTGGGACTGGGACTGGGACTGGGACTGGGAAGCAGATAGACATGTGCAAATCGTGACATACACGGCTAACTGCACAAGAACGAGGAATATACCACATCCATTCTGAATCTGGCCATTCAAATAAAAATTTATGTCAGTTTCTACAATGTACAATAAAATAAAAAGAAAAGTTTAAAATTATAATTTTTACAATTAAGCTAACCAGCATAAATAGATCATGCTGAAGGATGGCATTTATCAGCCAGATGGAGGAGTTTGCCAATCCAACCAATACGAATGGCAAAGACACATCATCAGTTGTCCTGCTCTTCCATGCTGTGACCTGTTGTAAGATAGATAAATCGTATTTTTTTATGTTTATATATTTCAGTTTTATACAAAATATAAAAATAAAAAATAAAAAAAATGATACCAGAGACGGTATGGTGGACCCATACATCACAATGCCAGAAACAACACAACATACTCCGACTACTTCCAGTCTTTTCTCTAAAGGGTGCACCCCTTTAAGAATTCCAGCTGAGAAGCAACAGATGAATATCATCTCCATCACAGACCCAACCAGAATAGTAACCTGTTTGAATGATCATTTTTAGTAATTATTGTGATACATTATAACTTTATTATTATTATTATTATTATTATTAATAAGAAGAAGAAGACGATCGTATCCTTATGTCTAACGGATGATATTTATAAATCCATAGTGTCACATCGGATCTTATTTTCAAAAAATAAAAATAAAAGTTAAAAACTTCAACTCATTTAAGCCCACGTAACGGTAAACAAACTTTTTTATAGATGGCCCAATTTTAACTCAAAGAAGTCGTAGCAAACTTTTTAAGAAAACCTAAGCAAACTCCTGGGCGGGTCATAGCCCGTTTTAAATCAAAAATGAAATATTCCTACCAATAATAAAATATAGATGGACCAAACTTTTAGGCCCAAAATTAGAACAAATCTGAAATCCAGCCCACTACATGCCTTTTGGTGATTATTTCACCGATTTGTAGCATTCTTAATTATTTATGTAAATTACGTAATATTTTTTTCCTTATTCCGAAATATTTGTGTCAGCTCTAA
Source organism: Carex kokanica (assembly GCA_025461125.1). Taxonomy (NCBI): domain Eukaryota; kingdom Viridiplantae; phylum Streptophyta; class Magnoliopsida; order Poales; family Cyperaceae; genus Carex; species Carex kokanica. Next base: position 12,452 of record JAJGRX010001488.1, on the reverse strand, counting down.
TAAATTATACGTATTTTTAAAAGTATTTGTCTATTGGTAGATAATTGATAACATATTTTTTTTAGTTCGTAGAAAGAGAATTATACGTACTCGTCTGCGATATGGGGAGAATATGAAGGCAACGAAAAGGTAGACCAACTCGAGAAAAACTCCGATGCAATTTATTATAAGAACCAACTTGTTATGAGGATGCATGCTTGGCAGCTCATACACCACCCATAACAAGCAATTGAGGAGAGTGGCCAAAAATGGCCATTCAGAGAAGTTCTCCCCCACAGTTCGCCTCTTGAGCATCTTCCCAATGATCTCACTGTTTAGATAGACAATAACACATATTAGAAAATATCATACATTTTCAAAAATCAAACAAAATACCTTTGAGGATACACAAAACTAATAAGAAAAATTAAGCTCTATAAATATACGCCGAGTGCTTTTTAAAATTTATGGTTTCCAATTACTTATTTGAGGAATCGTTTCCAATTACTTATATATTTGTGCATATCGTTGTCGGATACTCGATTACCAAAGACAGCCTTTTTGCCACTGTGTAAAGAAGGTAAGAAATAGATTGTAGATCGATGGGATGGATGGAAAAATTCTTAAGCATGGCAGTGATTAATCAATTCAATATTATTGGTCTTGCCCATTTACTACATGTCAGCTTTCAAGAAAAATCTAAAATGGGTGCTTAAGGAGAGCAAGTTTGATTTTTGACAAGCAGTAGAATTAAATGATGTTCCAAAATCCATGTACTGACAACATTTTTTCAATAAACAAAATCTGTTTTATTTATGTTATTCAACTATTAGTTATATCACATGACCAGGAATCCTCTCTTATTTCTGGGAGAACTTCCTAACAGTCAATACATTAATGCAATATCAAAAAGAACACAACAGAGGCAGTACAAAATGTTTAGAGAAGAAGATGAATTTCAAAATAGTCTATACTTTCATTGAATTGATTTTCTGTAATACGAGCTGTTTTATATATAATCGCTACAGTAAAATGAAGTAAACTAAAGTCCAGCATTGAATTTGGGCGTTATCTGAGAACCAGGATTCATCCACTGAGATGTTTACTACAATATCTACCTCATATCTACTTAAGCCAACCAAAAAGATGTAAAATAGATCACAAAAGCTTATCGGATAGTAGATCTGATTAAACATACGTACATATCTATAGAGCACAAGTAGGAAAAGCTAACAATTGGGATTGGTAGAGTTGGCTTACACTGGAGAAAGAAGCATGGCGATGGAGCTGACATATCCTGAAATGAGAAAAAGGGAAAAACGATGAGCCTTTCTACACAGATAACATGGAGAGAGAGATCAGAGAGAGAGAGAGGAGAGGGAAAGGGAGGGAAGCACTGAATAACTAATTAATCAGCAGTTTTTACCTATGATTCGAAGAGCCGAGCGCATTCCTTCTGACATCATCTCTCGCCAGGAGCAACTAGAAGAGGGAGATGCTTCGATAAGTGAGAAAGAGAACAGAGGTGAGCGAGCGACATATATATATAAGTTTATGGTACTAATAGTTACTGGATAAATTATGCATTAGCGAATAGTTTCCATGTTTAATATATTTAAGTTTAATAACCACCGGGTTGTTACTACGTACGAGTTCTTTCCGTACGTACTAATTTTTTGTCCACCACCTTTTTTTTTTTTTGTCCATTTTGTATTTTAACTGGATGTAGAAGCTTCTCTGACATTTTGTCTGGCGGTTGAACCCACTAGACACATAATAAAACATAATAAGTGGGATTTATTAGTGAAATAATTTTAATTAGTTACGTCCATTTGGTTTTGTCGCCGTGAGTCATTTTTTAAGTATATCTTTTTAAATACTTTCCGAACAAAATAAAAATAAATTGTATATGTGTGTGTGTCGATCCTCAAGCGCTTGCATATCGATTAAACCATCTGATCACTTTAACACTTTTAATGAACTTCTTATTATCAATGACTAAATAAATGTTAAACCGTACACTTGAATCCGGCTACTGTGACATGGCTGATATTTCAGTCTAAATATCACTAATTTCAAAATTTATTGAATCGATTTCAAATGATGAATCCAAACCATTCAAATTGATTTATTCAATTGTGGTCGGTACACATGCCAAATTTATAATTTTTCGAACTTATTTAATATCATATCAAGCGATTAAATATAAGGATTTTTTAAGTTAATTTTAATTCATTTATTTTTCATTATTTTTTTTATCACTTGAGTTGATACTAATATAATTCGAAAAAATATAAATTTTTGCATGTAAATATGTATATTGGCTTGAATTCTTGTTTGACGCATATCTAATAAATTTGAAGTTTATGATAAATATATAGGACTATAGGAGCCAATGGCCTTGTGACAAGATGGCAATCCTTTGCTGGAGGCAGATTGGTCTTTGGATCACTTGGTGAGGTGTAAAACCTGTTTATATTTAAGGGCTGTGATGTCTTCCCATGGTCACGCAATGCAGCAGGGGTCAAGGATATTCTTATTCGAGTTAAGATACCCAATAGGTGTGTAACACCTGTCCTTACGATAGGAGACAAAATAGGCAGTTGTGGAGGATGTTATGATGTCCTGGCAGCTTACAGGGCTTAACACGTACTCTATGAGTTTTTGTGCCCTTCCTCTCATGAGAGATCGCCAAGGAGTGTTCTTATTTATCCTTAATCATGTTTCAAAGGATACTGCACCCTGCCAGCAATGAATTTTATGCTTCAAGCCTAATTGAGATCCCGTGTGGCCTGACTTCAGTGTGCCCGTGAAATTAGGAGGTTTCCTTTCAAAGTAGCATCTCCAAAGTCCAAAGTCCAAACCTGCCGTTTAGGCCCTACCATCTATCGAAGAGTGGTGCTCCTTTCCCTCTGTCAAGACTATGCACAGCTCCTTTCCCCCTTTTTCTTTTTCATTTCCTTTTGATTTTCGGCTTGGTTTAACCTTGCAAGGGAGGGAGAAGGAGTCTGACTCGTGGGCCCGCCTGTCAGTCTCACGAAATAACAACTAAATGGCCCTTGTTATTTGCGTCGGGTGTTGAGTAGTCTAGGTTCATATGAGCTGCGCATAGTCTTGTACTTGAGCTCACGAGCCCGTCGCATCTAAATCGAACGGGTTAAAGCGCTGGATTTGAATTTTGCATTAGGGGGGGCCTTCTTTTGAGTGGTCTCGGTTCATGCGATCCCTTAGTCTGACGAGGTGTTAGGTCTAGTTCAGAGTTCATCAACCAGGATTTTCAACTCCCCTTGTGCTTAATATCCAGCATTTAGTTTAGTAGGCCCATATTGTCAGCATTTAGTTTAGTGTCCCCAGATTGCACCTAATGGCTTCTGGACCTGTTTTCTGCTAAGTATACCCCAACTTTGTACCCAGTTTCATCTCCAGAACTTGTAAAATTCATATAAAATTGGTCCTTGGAGATTTTTGGAGTTCTTTATCTCAAAATCCATGATATTTCATGCAGAATATTACCATGGATTTTATTTCGTGAAATTCATTATCCTATATTTGTGGATTTCAAGAAATTAGAGTTTAGAGCATTTAATTGACCAATTTTCTAAGAAATTAATTCAGCGAATCTCTTACATAAATTCCCAATTATTTTAGGATACAACAGTGTGATATCTCATAATAATGTTGAGCAATAATTAATGATTACATTTGTTATTCAGAGTGTAAGTTTTTTTATTATAATTTTTTTTTAAACATATTACTTTTATTTGCACGTTATTCTTTATAGATTTTCCGTGATATTTGTTGTGAAAACTTTGTACCCATTAATTTAAACGAATATACATGAGATATTGTAAGGTCACTTGCGACACAAATTACAACAGATAAGAGTATACAGTAACCGGAAACAATTGTCATCTTTTGGTTTTGGTTTTGGTTTCTAGGTGTATGTCTGCTTTTATAAATTAAGAAATTTTAATGTTGAGCTAATCTGAAAAACTGAATCTATGCACCTAAAGCTATCCGTCTCGATGGTATATATTCAAATATGCTTCCCTCAAGTACGAGCATGATTCTAAATAACAATTATCGCTTTAATGCAGAGAAATTAAAATAAAGTTATTGTAAATGAGATTGACTATGGTGAGTTGTGAGTCGTTTTACTTCACGCTCATACTCCATTTTGAAAATCTAAACAACCGATCCGAACCGCTCAACATGTTCTCCATATTGAAATGTGCTTGAAGCCAAATTTTATATTTTTTGGAATTTTCTTACTATTTATTAAGCCACTTTGAAAATCCCAGATCCGGATGAACAGTAAAAAATCGTAAAAAATTGTGGACCATTCGATCAGCGATTTTCAAAGTGGCTTAATAAATAGTAAAAAAATTCCAAAAATTATAAAATTTGGTCTCCAAGCACATTTCAATATGGAGAACATGTTGAGCGGTTCGGATCGGTCATTTAGATTTTCAAAATAAAAATATAAGCATGAAGTAAAAATGACATCTTACTTCGCAACTCACCATAGCCCAGCTCATTGTAAATAGCATAATTATAACAAAAGATATTGTACATAGCATTTTTTTTCTTTTCAAAAATTATATTTTATGTGTCTACTAATTATTAACATTATAAATATTGGAGAATTGGAGTAATAATTAAATGATAACTAACTATACATTTTTCAATCATGTAAATAAAAAAAAAATCTAAAAAGTAACATTCTTTAATAGTTCATATTTCATATATTACATACTATAATAGACAAAGAACAATTAATTTTATAAGTGAAACGAAGTCCATACCTATTGATTATTTACAGATTATAATAATCAAAATAAGCTTTCAATTAAAACGAATAGCAATAATTTTACAAGTAAATACTAGACGATGAGTAAGCAAAAGGAATAATTAATATTTAAATATTTTCCGATAAAGAATGAGAAACTAAATCACAAATAGAAACAGAAGTACAGAGTCTAGTTTATGGCATACATAGCATAGCGGACCATGTAGCATCACAAATAGATACAGAAGCACAGAAGCCATGTAAATTGCAACAAAAAAAAAATCATGTCGCATAGCAGTCCGTAATAGCGTGTAGCGGGTAATATCAGTCCGCTATTACAGCTATAGCGGTCGTAGCTGACTTAGCGCACTTTTATACCATATCTTAGTTTTTATAGTTCGAAAAAGCTATAGCACAATTATATCTAGCTATTTAGAACTCTGAAGGAGATTGATTTCTTAAGGAAGGAGGAGGGAGGATTAAGAATCAAGGGTAAGGAGCACATCTAAATCCCAGCTAAGGAGGGGCTATTCGGGTGAATTTATCCAAATTAAGAGCTTAAAGACCCTTAAGGAGCCTTGAGGAACCCTTAAGGAAACAAATTAAGAGCTTAAGGACCACTTGACATACAAAATTAATTGGGAAGTTTAAAATTTTCGTATGTAGACGCATAGTTTTAACGGTTCGGATTTATTTTTTGAAGTCAATTCGATAGATTTTAGAGTTAAATTCACAAAAAAAAACTTGGTGAACTTAAGAACAACCTAGTTTTACTATCCTTATGTTGACATTAGAGTTATTTCTTTGATTTTGTCCTGAAAATAAATATATTAAAAATGTTAAAAGAAACATTAAGTTTTAAAATAAAATAATTTATATAAAATATTTTGCATCCAAAAACTTCATAACTTTTTCAGAATTAATCAATTCAGACATTATTCCCTGCATTAAATAATTTATAGGCACCCCAATCAATCCATTAGACTCGTTCAGTTACACTAGCGTCCCACCCCTTGGAACAATGGGAGACTTATCCTCTGTAGTATTATATTACTGAATGTAATTTCAGTTGAACGATAGTTTTTTTCGGATTAATTGTAGATGTAAAAAAGTTTGTAAGATTCATGTCAGGTTATTTAAGATTCGTGCAGGTTAAAACAGACAGTGCAAATTTCTTATTCCACACGATAGGGTACTCTGCTGGATTTGAATCCTGGAACATTGGGGGGTCTTTGAGCCAGTTTGTATAGTCTATTATTAACGAATTCAGAGAAAGTGAGATTAGATGATTAGAACTGGATCGTTTAAATTAAATTTGCACGAATTTTAAAACAAACTCTTATATATTACAATAACCTATTATTAACAAATACAGATCAGATGAGTAACTCAAAGAAACAATTGTCTATGTTAAATGTTAATATCCACCTTAAAAAAAAAACTCAATTAGTCAATTATTATCTGATTAAATTAGAAAACTAATTAATAGAAGCGTTATCCTTGATATGGAACTCTTAAAATGAAATAAAGTAGAATTACCTATAATTGTTAATGAGCAACCATTCCTATATATTTTTAGTATCAACATTTTAGCAAGTACGAATTTATTGTAACATATTGTGTTCCTGAAATTCTATCCTGCCATTTTGACAAGAATTTGGCAATTTAAATTCATTATTCAAACTTTCATGTGGGCTCGGTTGTCAGTTATTAACCACACGGTGGGATACGTGCAAATGTATCAGGGAATCCCATCCTTCGAGTCCGGATCCTCTGTAACTCAAATTTGATTTAGATCCGGACCGTCCGATCAGAATCCGAATCAACCCGGTCCGAATTGAAATGCACGGTCCCTTTAATATTCGTGCCAAAACAGATCTGACGGTTCGGATCTAAACTACTGTCACCTTTACCTGTCGCATGACATGGCGACCGGAGGAAGCGAGTTGCGCGATCAACACTAGAAAACACTAAGCAGAGAATGAATATCAAGAGAAAACGAGAAACGATACGAAGGCTCTAGTGGCGTTGCGTTGATTTAAGATCGCCAGTTATTCACAAATTCTTGCCTCTTTGACTGATCAACCAGCGCCATTATTGCCTCCTGATCCTGAAAACATGGAGGCGTCTTCGACTGATCCACCATCGCCATTCTTGCCTCCTGCTCCTGAGATGATGGAGGCGTCGTCCTCGTTTGATGAACCACCGCCATTATTGCCTCCTGCTCCTGAGATGATGGAGGCGACTTGGCAGCCTCTGCGAAGGTTTTCAAAAGAGATGATGATCGTGGAGGTGTCCTCGTCTGATAAACCCCCAAATCAGACACCATTCTTGCCTCCTGATCTTGAAAACATGGCGCCTAAACCAGCGCCATCCTTGCCTCCTCCTGTAAAATGGAAGCCGTCTTCAAATAGTAAACCACCGCCAGTCTTGCCTCCTGCTCCTGTACAATGGATGCCGTCTTCAAATAAGAAACAGCCAGTCTTGCGTCCTCCTCCTCCTCCTCCTCCTCCTCCAGTTCTTCACAGTTTCTTGACTTCGGCTGATAGGTTCACTGTTCCGTCTTCGACTGAGACAGGTTTAGATTTCTTTTGATTTTGTTTGTTTTCCTACTAATTTTTAAAGGCATGTTATTTTTTAATTTTTTTTTGGGGTTTTAGCTTAGTGTTTATTGATTAGAAACTGCGTGAATCTTTTCTCTCCCAATTTTAAGATAATTTTAAGAACAATTTGAGCGAGAATTTAGGATTAGTAAGTAGCACTTGGCGTAAATTTTATCTACCAATGTGGCATTTTTTTTAAAAGTTTTTTCTCTTTCTTTATTAAGAGTTGTTATCTGGCATAGTGTATTATTGCCAGTCTTTATTTTAAGACATGGAGTCACAATTCCTTTTTCTTTGCATTTCTTTGTGCATTTGGTTCTTCCCTGTGATAATTACTTCAGCTTTCTAATTTTACCCAAGTATAATATATTTTAATTTGTTTTTGTGAGTCCACAAGACTTCCAGTGACCTGTTACCATAGCCCAATTTTAGTAATTACATGAAGATTTCTTTTCTTGGGTATTTTTTTTCTATTTATTTACATATTTATGATCGGTATGTGATGTTGAAAGAGGCAAAAAGTTTCATTTTATTCTCTTTGACTTTGAGAGCTTATTTCCTGTTACCTATTCCAAGAAATATTCTATACTTAGTTATTCAAAAGTTCTTGTTTGCGCTGTTACTTCTCTTTCTTTCTTTAGAGCAAATTTTGTTCCTCTTTCTTCCATGTTGAAATTTAGAACTTGAAAAGATCTTTCTTTCTGCTTGGTATTTTCTTTTGGTTATATACAAGTTTGGCGAACAATGCTCCCGAAGAAAATTGAGATAGATTTAAAATGTAATCTTCTTTGTACCTCAAACAAGCCACCAGGTAGATTTCCTTGTTTCATAGATAGAGAAATGAAGAGAAAGTGAAGCATGGGAAAGAAAGGAAACTATTAAATAAATTGTTTAATTAGGAGAAGTTTCATGTTTAGTTTAGTACTTGCCAGTAGCGAGTGCAGATTATGATCTGTAAAATGCCAGTATAAGATGCTGAAATACTGAACCATCTTTTCTAGTGTTGATTTATTTGTTTTTTCTTCTTGTTAGATTCTGATTAATTTTCCATAATTTTTTTTTTCCAGATCCTAATTCAGGACCAAGACTTTCGGGGATAAAACGGAATTTCTCTGATTTGGCTGGCCCTAGTTTCAGTCATAACCCTAACCCTAACACCTGCCCAGACCTTGCCCAAGTCCCTAACATCAACCCCAATTTAAACCTTAATCAGAACCCCAACCTAAACCCTGCTCATAACCCTAACCCTGATCACAACCGCAACTTAAACCCTGCTCATAACCCGAGCTTCAACCCTAATCAGAATCCCAATCTAAACCCTTCTCATAACCCGAATCAGAACCCCAATCTAAGTTCTGATAATTACCCCTACTTAAACCCTAATAAGAATCCCAAACTAAGACCTGCTCATAACCCTAGCTTAAACCCTGCTCATAACCCAAGCTTAAACCCTAATCATAACCCAAGCTTAAACCCTGCTCATAACCCAAGCACTGATCATTACTTCAACTTAAACCCTGCTCATAACCAGAACTTAAACCCTAATCAGAACCCCAACCTAAATCCTCATCATCACCCCAACTTAAACCCTGCTCATAACCAGAACTCAAATCCTAATCAGAACCCCAACCTAAATCCTTATCATCACCCCAACTTAAACCCTGCTCATAACCAGAACTTAAACCCTAATCAGAACAACAACCCAAATCCTTATCATCACCCCAACTTAAACCCTGTTCATAACCAGAACACAAACCCTAATCAGAACACCAATGTAAATCCTTATCATTACCCCAACTTAAACCCTTCTCATAACCCAAACTTCAACCCTAATCAGAATCCCAACTTAAACCCTGCTCATAACCCTAACCTGAATCAAAATCTGAAGCCCATCCCTAACCCTAACCCTAACCCTAACCAGGGGAACGCAGAGGGATATGATGAGCTTCTTAAGTCTAAGCCCTAGCCCTCCACCAAATAACCCTCCATCAAACTCAAATGACCCTCCACCAAACTCAAATAACCCTCCACAAAACTCAAATCAGCCACAGGTATTGGTACTAATTACTGACTATTGAATTAAAAGTATTATGTTTAAATTCTGTATATTAAGATGTGCTTTTCATGCTTGCGTTCCAATATAGCATCCTCACATCAAAATTATTTCTGCCTGTATTTCTATACTAATCAAGGATTTACCATAATACCCCTTATCCTGGTACGTCCTGCCAGATTTTTTTTCCCAAATCAAGCCTGTTTAATGCAAACTAATGGGGTTTTGTGTTTTGTGATTTCAACAAAATAGTACCAGGCTTCTCCATACCGGTATCTAATTTGCTCATATAAACTCACTAATGTTAGAAAAAATGGTTTCAGACTACTCCCAGGATGTTTCACGCCTGCCTCCGCCCCCACCACGACGGGTCCCAGCTGTAGTTGAGAAGTTAACGAGAAATTGTGAGCAAATACGATCGATGCTCCTATCATGTGAGCCTGATGTTGTGCCTGATGATGCTACCTATCCAGGAGCGGTCAAGGTTGTCCTCAAGCAGGCTAAAAAATCTCAGGCTAGCGGGAGTACATCCTCCAATAGGTAATTTATTTGATAGAAATAAAAAAATAATATAAATGGGGGTGGTTTATACTACTAGCTTTGTGATGTTTTACGGTACCGTTGAATTTGCAACAAACACTGACTATTTAAGATGTTTGCAATAACATCCAACTTTAAAATACATGTGATAGCGTAATAGTCAGTAAATGTTGGGAGTTTCAACCCTCCAAAATTACATGCAATTATTTTGCATTTATTTCTTTCTAAGCTTCCACCAGAATAATGAATGGTCCCTGAGTTCCCCCGGACTATCTGCATTCTCAGTTTAATAACATTGGAGGTGCCAGAATTTAATTTCCTGTCTTCTCTTATTGAAAATAAAATCATTAATAACAAACCAGAACTGTTATAAGAGAAAGGTGGAATTGGTGGCACACCAAGGTCAGTTTTATCCAATAAAAAAAGTAATAAAATAAAAACAGTTCTGGGTTAATCAAGCATTGTGTTGAAAGCTCAAGTTGATAAAAGGTGGTGTTTACTTCATTTAGATGGTAGTGTGTGGGTTTTATAGAAGCAAAGCAATGTGAAACAATATTAATAGTATCAGGTGGCTCTTTCTTTGGGGTTTCCTGGAAGAATTTAGTTTCAAATTCTCTACTTGGCTTCAGCCTGTGTATTTAAGTGTACTGAATGCTGCTTCCATATTATTTACTATGATATTCTATTTTTGTTTACTTTATATACTATTGGTGCAGTGGCCAAAGCGCAAATCAGGGAAGGCAGATGACCATATTATATGGAAATCAAGCTCAAGTCTTTGAAAATGTTCATCCTAACAAGGTATAGGAACACTGCAAGTTTAGTAATATGAAATGAGCTGTATATTGGTGGATAATCAGGGTATTATGAAACCTTAATTGAAAACTCATGTCAATAAGTTGTTTTCTGTTGCGTAGAAGCTGCTTGCTAGTAAAAGAAAAAGACTAATAACCCTATCTTTTTTTTTTTCTTTTATTCTTTTATAGCTCTTTGAGGAGGGTTCAAATGCCTCAATTTTCTGTGCCTCCAGCATGTTCCACTTTAATTTTCTAATAACAAAAATTCTATAATTTATATGTCAAAAATTCTATATTATTTTCTCTACATGCACATAGAAAAATTATCAATTTTCGATTTTGGTTTTATATGAATCAATAAGTTGAAAAATCAATGTCTAAAATTTATCCACATCGGTGTACTTTTGCAAGCTCTTGATACTAATCAAAATAAAATTGAAATGTGACATAGATCATATGTAACGGTTTTATTTTGACATTTAATTTTTAAAATTGAAATGTGACATAGATCATATTTATTGTACTTTAAAAATGGAGGCATTTGAACCCTCTCTTTTTTTATTGTGTTATAATAATTTCTGTTAAATTTTGTATACAGGTGGGGCAGATTATGTCTTACGCATCACAGCCTTGGCCACCAAGGCCACCTTCTACGGGTTCTACTTCAACAAATACCCAAGTCAACTCAACAAAGTTGTTAGCACCAGTACCCCGGTACTGAACTGAGGTTGAATGTGGGCCCACCTGGAGTTGTAATGATGATGATTCACCACCAAAGGAAGCTTCACCTGGTATCTCTATTCTCATTTCCATTAACTTCATGCCTGATTCTGATAAAATATTATGTCAGCTGACAGTGGTATGATACCGATATTAGATATCCTATTTAATGAAATACGTGTTTGACCACACTTTTTTTCCCAACTTTCCATTCGGTGGGATTTGCTTATTTTCAGGGCTTTTATACTAAACCCTAAATCTTGTATTCATTTACTGCATTCTGCACTAAAATTGTTAGTGAAATGCTATATATGCTGCAAACTTATTTTGTGCCACATTGTCATTGGCCTCCATACAAGAAATTTTTGTGTGCACCGCTATACTAGACCTATAAAAGTCAGAGCTCCTCAGTTCAAAATATTAAGAGTATCTGAAAAATTTATAGGTTTTCTCTCGGTTGCTGATATACTATGCTTGTACAGCTATTTTGGGTGAAAATAATTTCTTTTGGGCAAGTCTAACCTCTAATTGCACAATCAGACATTAAGCAAGCTAAAAATCTGTCATACATTTGCTTCATTGAATTCTATTTGCACCTAAAACAGATGATTTCTGTTCTTTTCAGGTAAGACTACTGAAAATCAAACCAGATCAGCAACCTTCGCAAACTGAAACTGGTAATAACCAAAATGGAGATCAAAATGTTCAACTTCCGCAAAATGGAACGAGTAATGGCCAAAATGTGGCAAACCTTTGCAAACTGGAACGAGTAATGGCCAAAATGTGGATCAAAGCAAAGGCAAAGAGGTCGATGCTCCGAAAGAGTGAGAACTTCACAAGTATTTTGTCATGAACGGGAGTAAGTAGCCCATGTTGTAGGTACTCAATTTCAAAGGAAGAGTGAGACTTCATGCACCTGTTCTTTTTCTCCCTCCCTCCCTCCCCCCCCATCCCCCCCCCCCCCCCCCAAC